>QNUK01000195.1:855000-897500 GCA_013621035.1 Clarias magur
GAAGGATCTGGAACTAATGTGGGACGTCGAGGGATGCCAACTCCATTTTCTAGAGCAGACTCTGGGTGAGGTCCTGAACAGGGAACAACTTAGGAACAACACTTATGGGAAACCTCAAAGTGAGTAACTGGGAAAAAATGGTCTTTCTGATCTGAATCCAAATGGTGTCTTGTTATTGGACTTCTCTGTCGATTGTGGACCGGTCATAAACACCATGTTCAAACATAGGATAATAAATGAGTGTACCAAAACACCCTAAACCTAAGATCTGGTCACTTCATCAGATCAGTAGCTGTATATATTTTTTTTATTTTACTGCCGCCTCCAGAAAAATTTCATAAGCATTCTGAGGGAGACTTGGGACATGGAAACCAAGTAGCCATAAGGTGATTGGTGCCTGTCCTGGTAGCAACCTGAGAACCCTCTGTGGAACATCACAGGCTGAAGAAGGAGGCTTTCCAGGCATCATTGACCCAAGGAGTCCACAGCGAATGGTTGCCATTGGGTATGGTGGGCTGCATCTGCAGCACTCAAAGATGGAAAACCCAGGTGTGAGGAAAGGTCAGCAAGACTATCGAGGTTGGCCCCAAGGAAACCATCATATAATTCAAGAAGAAAAAGCAGGGGTTATCTGTATTGAGCTGGGGTAAATATCTTCCCACTAAGACTGGGTGGAAGAGGGGGCAATGGAATGAGCACGGCGAGGAACCCTGGAAACCTAACCACTATGTCTCCTGAGAAGGAAGCGTAGTCTCAATTTAGCAGAGATCTCTGAGGTAGTTGAGAAGCTCCTCAGCAGCAACGTGCAAGTTGCGGATGACCCCCTGTTAGGCTGTCGTGGCTAATGAGTCTCTAAATGAGCACTGAGATGGCTCGTATTCAGGAGGAACAATACAGCTTTTGTCCTGGCAGTGGAACAGTGGACCAACTCTATCCTTGCAAGAAAATCGGAGGGATCATGGGAGTTTGTCCATCCAGTCTACAGTACATGTGCTTTGTTGACTTGGTGGAGACCTATGACTGAGACCCTCTGAGAGTCTTGTGGGGGTACAGTGGCACTATTAGGTACCGGGGCTGTTGTGATCAGCCATCTGATCCTTATACCACCATAGTAAAACCATCTTGTTTCCAGAGTGGTGTGAGGGCTCTGTTCACAAACTGATATGTGCCAGGGGTGTCCCTTGTCTCCAATCTCATTTGCGATTTCATAGACAAGATCTTCAGGCACAGCTGGAGGGACGAGTTGTCCATGGTTCTTTGCCAGAAATGGTGGATTTTTTACTTTGGGTTTGGAGTGAGTGGTTGCTTCAAGCAAAGGGGTTCAGGGTAAAATAGCGGTCGGGATTGTCATTGGTGCAGCATCAGGAATAATGCTGGTGTTGTACCACACCACTGTGGTGAAGGGGGAACTGAACCAGACAGCAAAACATTTTATTTACCAGTCAATCTCTATTCCACCCAGGCTTTGTGTAGTGAAAGGTTTAGTCTTGTGCAGTGTTTGGACATCCAGAAGAGCTGCTGGTCCTTCGCAATAAAAGGAATCAGTTGAGGTTCTTTGACTGCCTCCCATTAGACGTTTTCCACAAATGTCTGATTGGTATGGGACCCATAATATGTTGGAGAGATTATATATTTTATCCAGCCTGGGAACACATTCAGAAGGAAGTGCAGACTGAACTACTGATTGAATAAAATCTATAGACATTTTAGACCTCTTTGGCTGGAATTTAGTGGCCCACACAGGGTTCTAACTCAGCAAAATAAGTGTGTGTGTGTGTGTGTGTGTACCTGATTCAGTCTCTTCCACAAGTTGAGTACAGGTGAGAGGCCACTTGCCCACAGTTCTCGGTCAAACTTTGACCCCGCGGTAACGGATCGATTCAAAATCCTTAACTGCGAGATCACCTGCACCCACACACAAACAGAATTATGGTCTTGTAAGAGGCCAAATGTATTTCTAACACTGATAATGATAACAAGCGCGTTATGATTGGCTGGACAAAAAAAATCCTTATTTCTTGTATCTTCAGATGATATTTACTGAATTATTCACTATTTTGAAAATGTCCTGGCTCTTGAGCAGGCTGCTGTCGTTTTCAGGGATGTTTGCTGAAATAACTACAATCTGATCGCGCAGACTAATCCTGATCCTACGCCTCCGAGTGGCGCAGTGGTTAAAGCGCTCGCCCTATCATCCGGAGATCGCTAGTTCGAATCCCGGGTGGTGCTGTAACCTCTCGCAGCCGGAGGTCTAGAGAGAGCTGATTGGCCGAGCTCTCTCAGAGGGGAGGGATGAGAGGTACATAGTGCTCCGACATTAATCACGGCTCTACAGCCAGTCAGGGGCGTCTGTGAGCTCGCGCAGCGGAGGGAGCAGATAGCGCTGTCCTCCGAGTGTGTTACGCCGCCCCCAACGGTGCGCGAGCGAGCAGTTCGAAAAGATGCGGTCGGCTGGCGTCACGTGGTTCGGAGGAAACACGTGATAGTCTTCGGCCCTCCCGGCTGAGTGGTAGTAGTAGCCTTAATGTGGGAGCCCCCTAGTGACTGGGAGGAATTGGACACGACTAAATTAGGGAGAAAATCTGGGAAAAATCCAAAAAAAAAAAAAAAAAAATTCCTGATCCTACGCTGTGTATGGTGCCGTTCATTATTTATGCACATGGCGTGTTCATAGCTTCTCATAGCGTCACAGGTATCCAGGCCTCTGGTAATTAATAGCAGGTCTTGACGAATTGATATTAAATCCTGAGGTGAGGCGAGGACTTTGTATGTACAGTACAGACCAAAAGTTTGGACACACCTTCTCATTCAAAGAGGTTGAATTTGTATTATGGCAAGAAAAAAGCAGCTAAGTGAGGACAAAAACGAGCGGCCATCATTACTTTAAGAAATGAAGGTCAGTCAGTCCGAAAAATTGGGAAAACTTTGAAAGTGTCCCCAAGTGCAGTCACGAAAACCATCAAGCGCTATAAAGAAACTGGCTGACGTGCGGACCGGCCCAGGAAAGGAAGACCGAGAGTCGCCTCTGCTGCGGAGGAGAAGTTCATCCGAGTCACCAGCCTCAGAAATCGCAGGTTAACAGCAGCTCAGATCAGAGAGCAGGTCAATGCCACACAGAGTTCTAGCAGCAGACACATCTCTAGAACAACTGTTAAGAGGAGACTGTGTGAATCAGGCCTTCATGCTAGAAGATCTGCTAGGAAACCACGGCTAAGGACAGGCAACAAGCAGAAGAGACGCGTTTGGGATAAAGAACACAAGAAAGAACACAAGAAAGAAAACTCGCTGAATGAGAAGGGGTGTCCAAACTTTTGGTCTGTACTGTGTGTAATAGTGTTGACACTACTATAGACAATTTACAGAGACTTACAAAGATTTAAAGAAGGTCTGGTACGTGGAGGCCACACATCCTTCCCTTACACACTGTTTATGCAAAACGTTGCACTGTTGACAATTTAGAAACTCCCAGAACTGGGTCACAGTGGGTCATGATCACACACACACACACACACACACACACACACACACACACACACACACACACACACACACACACACACACACTGTGTACCTGCGTGCTGGTGATGCGTTGAGCAGAACGCTCGATGTTGGCTGGAAGTCCGAAAAAACTCGGCTTATCGTCCTCTGGGAGGCTTTCCACCACACGCTCATAATCCTACACACACACACACACACACACACACACATAGAGAGACATAATAAAAAACTGACTAAAGCATTACAAACGCGAGATAAGTGAAAGGAGGCGGGACTTTCCGGAGGTGTCAGTTAACATCAGCAACTTCGATCGCTGTCAGTAGCGTGTCTGTTTCAAAATAATGATTGGCAGTGTAATTAATACTTTTTAATTATTAGTACCATGTGCTGTGGTGTGGAGAAAAGAATGTCTCAAGTCGCTGCAGCGATCGTGAGAAAATTCTGGAAAACTGATGAAATGATGAAAAATCTGGTTTTGAACAAAATTGTTTATTATTGATGTTAATGTCAACAATGATGATAAGCCTTGTGATTTGAGGTGACGGGTCAGTGTGTGTGTGTGTGTGTGTGTGTGTGTGTGTGTGTGCGTGCGCGTAAGCTCACCGCTATGCTGCAGGAGTTGGGCAGGCTGACCTGAGGCGGGAAAGCGGACGCGGCCCGCGTGCGTGAGTGTGTGAGGGTCTTGTTGCTAAAATACTGCCGCAGGTACGAGCGCAGCACTCGGAGGTCACACACGTTGTCCACACGTCCACCGTAAATTGCGCTTTCTAACAAGCCGTGCACGCAGTCCCACTGGAACGCCTTGCCTCCTACACATACACACACACACACACACACACACACACACACACACAAAACATACTTACAGCAGAGTTATATGCAAAGTCGATATATGCATATGTATATACAGTACATACATATACACACACACTGTATACACAGTATACACACGTGTGTGTGTTTGTGTGTGTTAGTATGTCAGAGATCAATAGTACAAAAAAAAAACGTATTAGACACAGTTTGGAGCTGATAGCAGGTCCTTGTTATTGAACATCACCCACAAGACACAGGCAGCTTATTAAGGCAATGTGCCTGACAAACACACACACACACACACACACACACACCTTCAAACAGCCGATCGATGATATCGAATCCTGCTCTCAGATCAGACAGCGAGAACTCGTAGAACTTTGTCCAACCCTAAAAAAGAACACACACACATCAGCATATTATCATAATCTTCAGACACTGACTTAATTAAAAGACCCTTCCTTATACGCTGTGCGTGGGTGAAAGACAGATTAATTGTGTGTGTGTGTGTGTGTGTGTGTGTGTGCCTGAGGGATGTAGTTGCGTCTCTCTTGGCACACGGCATGAAACCAGGCGAGGCAGAAGAGCGACTGAGCACGTGCAGCGTTTCCTCCTTTACTGATCTGCTCCGAACTCCACGACTCGTACGTTCTCAGCAGGTTCTTCTTCAGACCTGGGGGAGACTTCACACACACACACACACAATCATATCGTCAAAGGGTTTGCTGTTAACTTCAGCATATGCAACTTGATAATAGTCTCTCTCTCCCTCACACACACACGCACGCACGCACACACACACACACACACACACACACACACCTCGTAGGTGATCTTGAGGCTGGATTGCAGTAAGATGGGTGTGAAGTTGGGATGAACTTCAGAGGTAAGCCAGAGTCTGAATCCTGCTTTAGGCTGCATACTGTTCAGCTCCTACACACACACACACACACACACTATATTAGGAAATTATAATTAATAACGAACATAACTATGCAAACTACAGTATCACTTCAAGCTAGGACTTCGGCATGATGAAGTTAAATATTTTGGGAAAATGAATCAAAGTGTGTGTGTGTGTGTGTGTGTGTGTGTGTGTGTAAAAGAACCCCGGACGCATTCTCTTGCTGCCAATGAAACTCATTAACTAAATTAATTATGAATCAGAGAGAGAACAGCAAGGACACAAACCTGCTCCATCAGCAACTCTTACACACACACACCAGCAAAAGAAAGAGAAAGAGTGTGTGTGTGTGTGTGTGTGAGAGAGAGAGAGAGAAGTGAATTAGTACAATGCATTGGTCTGACCTTTTCCAGCAGGGGGAGCCATTGAGTGACAAGGTGCAGATTCTTCAGACAGAGCCACTCTCCATTACCCGCACACTCTCTGAGGACCTGCAGAGCCACGTCGGCCTGGCCCTGCCCCATGGCCACCTACACACACACACACACACACACACTTTGTAACATTACATCAGTATGGTATTGTGTAGCTTTGTGATGTTGATGAGAGTCTGTCAAGGCGTCGCTCTAACTTCCTTCGCTAGCTAGAACTTTTAGTTCTTCAGTGTGTGATTTGGGACGCAGCCCACAGTGGAAGGTGTGTTAAAGCTGAAGTCTGAGCTGTCTGGACAGTTGCATTAAACTGGGAGAGGTGTGTGTGTGTGTGTGTGTGTGTGTGTGTGTGTGTGTGTGTGTGTGTGAGAGAGAGCGAGAGAGAGAGAGAAAGAGAGAGAGAGAGTGAGAGGGAGAGAGAGAGATACAGAGACTTTGACTTTTAACGTTACTTTATTTTACAAAGGTATTTGTATCCATACTTTTTTTTCCCCCTCGAGGACAAAAAATTAGTCAAAAAGATGAAAAAATAGAAAATAAGGCAAGAGGTTGCATGAAAAATAAATAAATAAATAAATAAACAAGTTAATCAATTGAAAAAATAAGTTAATTAAATTATTTATTTATTTAAAAATGAAAAAGTTGATTAGTCATCAGTAAGTGGAAGAGGGGGAGGAAAAGGAGAGGGGGACAATAGTAATAATAATAATAATAGTAATATAAAGATAAGTAAATAAAGAGAGAGTGAGAGAGAGAGCAAGAGAGAGAGAGAGAAAGAGAGCGAGAGAGAGAGAGAGAGAAAAAAGAGTGAGAGAGAGAGAGAAACAGAGTGAGAGAGTGAGAAAGATACAGAGTGAGAGAGTGAGAAAGAGAGAGTGAGAGAGATACAGAGTGAGAAAGAGAGAGTGAGAGAGATACAGAGTGAGAGAGTGAGAAAGAGAGAGTGAGAGAGAGATACAGAGTGAGAGTGAGAAAGAGAGAGTGAGAGAGAGATACAGAGTGAGAGAGTGAGAAAGAGAGAGTGAGAGAGATACAGAGTGAGAGAGTGAGAAAGAGAGAGTGAGAGAGAGACAGAGAGAGAAAGAGAGAGTGAGAGAGATACAGAGTGAGAGTGAGAAAGAGAGAGTGAGAGAGAGAGAGATACAGAGAGAGAGAGAGAGTGAGAGAGAGAGAGATACAGAGAGAGAGAGAGAGAGAGTGAGAGAGAGAGATACAGAGAGAGAGAGAGAGTGAGAGAGAGAGATACAGAGAGAGAGAGCGAGAGAGAGATAGAGCGACCTCGTGGTAACGCTCGAGTCCCACGATGTGGTTGGCGAGTTCCTGCAGCTCCTGGGACGGATCAGCTCCCGGAGAGATGATGATCAGGACTGGTTCGGTCTCTACCGTCTCGCCGTGAAGCCGTTTCAGGTTTAACGGTGGAGGAGACAGTTCCTTCATTCCTAAACATACACACACACACACACACACACACACACACACACACATATATACAGAAATATTCAAGAGGTTCTCAGCTGTTTGGGTTTTATTTAAGGTGCAAATAATTTTAACGCCTTTGCTTCATTACTAAACTTTATTGAGCATCTGCCAAGCCCAAGGTCTCTCAACTTCCTCTCAGGGATGATGGCTGACTCCAGCTGGACGCTACTCTGTCTCAGCATACTGTACCAAGGGTGTTGCTTGACATCTTGGATTGATCATTGTGCTTTGTCCCTTTTATCCTAGGAGTCTCAACATCCATCAAATCATTTGATCTGGCACAGGTTTTACACCGGGTGCCCTTCCTTACACCACCTTCCCATTTTCTAACTGGGCTTGGGAATGACATCGCACACGGTGGGCTGGGTTTGGGTTAAGGGTCTTGCCCGAGGACCGAACAGTGGTGACCCAGCAGCGGCGGGTCTTGAACCCCTCACCAATCGGTAGCCCAGCCTGAGACACCACTGCCCAGTACGATGGAGTTTAGTGCAGGTTCCAGAAATAGAATGGCAGATTTCCCCATGCTGCATTTTCCCATTAGGGCCCCGGGATCATTTTTAAGAACACTTGACTCCAAGTCTGATTCATTTTTATCAGTGAAAACACAATCGTTCCGCACTTGTGAACTGTCCCGGAGTCCTCTTGAGGAGGTGGTCTTGGGCACGGTACAGCGTACTCAGGCAGGGACCAGATCAGATATGAACGCCAGTCACACCTGAGAACGGAAGTACAACCACGCTGTTTGAGGCTTCCTCTGAAATCTCAGTGCGAGTGTGTCTCATCTTCGGACCTACACAGCCATAGCTGATATAGCAGGAAGGCACAAAAAAGCGTTGCTCTTGAATTTTTTTTTTTTTTTTTTTACTTCCTCATTCTCTTCTTCTCTTATGTTTAATGATGACTCACAAACCAAGTAGGTGCAAACCGACCACCTGCTGTATCGCAGAGTGTAAATACACAAGCCCACCTGAGAACGGAGAGCATAAAACACACGATATGAACCCCGACCAGAAGGTGGGGGAGGAGCAATCGTTCCTGGGCCTCAAATCAATCGGGCCCAATGTGAGTGTGACCACACTCTTGCACAGGGCACAGGAGTCGCTCAGTGGTTAAGGCATTATGTACATGTATACACGTATCGGAAGGTCTCAGGTTCAAACCCCATCGCCACCAACTTGCCACTGTTGGGTCCTTGAGCGACCGGCCCTTGACCTTTAACTTCTCAGGTGTACGATGGGATAAAAACCTAAGTCCCTCTGGATAAGGGTGTCTGCCAAATGCCGAAAGTCAGGAACGTCTTTCAGAGCCGTGTCTCTACAATCAGCTCACACAATTGGAAGTTGAGCCACTTTGCCAAGGTCTGGATGAAGATCCAAACTTAGTTGGAATTTGTTTGTATTTTCTATGTTCAGGAGCCACCAAGACACAGGTCTGCCATGGACTGGAATCTGCTGGGATACCAGTATCACTGTCTACACTCAAGCCAGTTTGACCAAGCTCCAAAATCCAGACCTTTAATGTCAACTAAAGTTTGCAGGTGACCCCATGGACAAAGAAAAGCCTCAGGTATGTTTCGAGTAGTAAAGGTGATGCATTCAACCCCAAGAACACCAGGTGTAAGACGTTACGGTGCTGGTGGTGGCATCGTACTCTGGGGCTGTTTTGCTGCTAGTGGAACTGCAGAATAATGAAGAAGAAGAAGAAGAAGAAGGAGAAAGACAAGGACTAGCTAAACGATTCTTCAGCAGAACCTCTAATGATTTTGCAACATCTCAGACTTTGGACCGTTTTATTTTTCTCACAAGCGTGCTGAAGCACTGTTCCCTTTCTCCAAATGCGTCATGATTCTCCAAAAACGGAATCGAAGCATCTGATGTGTCGAGATCTGACACCAAACTTTCAGATAATGTACAAAAGAGAAAGCAGATAAAAGACATACAAAATATCAACAAGCAGATAGTTACGCCGAGGTCAAGATGAAAGGCTTGGGTATTTTCGGCAGAGATTTGCAAACCTCACACATACACACACACACACACACACACACACACACACACACACACATGTAGAATTATGTTGAATTATTCAAGGAAATGATTAAGTGGAAGATGTTATCCTACTATTTTGCCACAGGGTGAGACATGACCCGAGCGTGTGTGTGTGTGTGTGTGTGTGTGAGTGTGTGTGTGCATGTAGCTTATCTAATAATACTCTTTGAGCTCAGAGTTCATGCCGTGTTAAAGCTCTGTTTATCTTTATAAATGCATTTCAGCACTCACCTCTTGTCTTTCGTGTGTGTGTGTGTGTGTTTGTGTGTTTTACAGTTTCCAGTGTGTATGTGTGTGTGTGTGTGTGTGTGTGTGTGTGTGTCCACATTATTACAAGACCAGTCACGGCTTGGTTTCAGGACAGACGTTGGTACCCTGCCCTTAACTTTGACATCTCAAGGGGAAAACAAATGCTCTTCATGTAAATGTCACAGAGTTCTACATGACTATACAGAGTAATACTGCTAATATGATTAGGAGCGCTTACAACACTCGCTGACATATTTAAACACACACACACACACACACACACACAGATGTGTTGTGGAACTGTAGCATCTGGCACATTAGTACTCATAAACCAGATTAGCTGGACAAAGTCATTAGCGTTCGCACCCTGTGTTAGCATGAGCCCGTTTTTACTCTGCTGAGATTAAGACCTGCTGATAGAGTCACACACGCATTAGCACTGCTGCAAAGACTGGTGTGTGTGTGTGTGAGAGAGAGAGAGAGAGAGAGAGAGAAAGAGAGAGTGTAAAAGATATAAAAGAATAATTCATAAAGCGAGGATCAGACATGGGTAAATGGAAATTAAGAAAAAAAACAACAGACATACGCAAAGAGGAAGACAACTAGAGTCAGTGCCTGTGTGTAAATGTGTGTGTTAAAAGAGAGAGAGAGCGAGAGAGAAAAACAGTGCCAGCATGGGTGAGATAAAAGAAATGGACAAAAAATGAGAGAGAGACAGAAAGATGGGCAGAGAGAGAGAGAGAGAGCTCATACAGAAAGATGAGTGAGCAAGAATGCACGCATGTCTGATCCTCCAATGCAACCTCTAGAGAACACACTCATTAACTGTCTCTCTCTCTTCTTTTTTTCGTGTCAGCAAATATGGGCATAGATATGGGGAAAGAGTGAGTGAGAGAGAGAGAGAGAGAGAGAGAGACAGATATGGGCAGAGAGAGAGAGAGAGAGGGGCAGCTGGAGTCAGATTCACTGTATGCGAGAGAGAGAGAGAGAGAGAGAGAGAGAGAGAGAGAGAGAGAGACACACACACACATGGGCAAAGAGAGGTATTTGGGGACAGTACCATCGTCTATGTGTGTGTGTGAGAGAGAGAGAGACATGAGCAGTCAGCTAGTTGCCCCACTTACCAATCAGCCTCAATCCAGCTGACCAATCATCCACAACATCCACACACTACACTTTTTTTTTTTTTAAATCACAGAAATCTCCAAAACCCCCCCAACACACACACACACACACATCAGAAAAAGTTCTGCTGTCCCACCACAGACATTTCACTCAGGCTACTCTGCCAATCTAAACTACGTAACCGGCAAAACACAGTGATTCACACTCGCACTCCAAAGTATCAGACTCTGTGAAAAAGGGAGGCTGAAAAAGCTCATAGAGTTTCAACATGCCGCTATAACCATCTCAACAGTTTTACTCAGGAGAGACTACTACTGGACTCTCATTCAACAACCAACAACAACAACAACAACAACAACAACAAAACTATTACCAGAGAGTGCTCCACTATCCCCAACACCACGACCGGTATCTGAACTTAACACACACACACACACACACACACCTATTTTATTCGGGACGGCACCGGAATCTTCACCGGGAATCTAACGGGTGCTGCACTCAAGAGAGACCCGAGAGAGAACAAGCAGAAGCTCATCACATCCGAAAAACGGAAAAGATCTACAAACCTACAACACTCACCATCCGAAAGCCCAACACAAGAAAGCCTGGATGAACCGACCACAGTCCATCAGATCCCTCAGTAGCCAAGCACAGACTACAGGAGCTGAGCGCAGACGTGCACAGGGGCAGGATCCCGGCTTCAGCAACGCCCTGTGGCGGAGTGCACCTTCTCATGAAGCTCAAACACTGTTACCCCTGCAGCATCTCACATCCCCTGAGGTAAAACACAACCAAACCAAGTATGACAAGTGCTACGACTAAAACACTTACACTACCGCTCGAACCAAAGAATCCTAACATTCTATGTATGTATACAGTATATGTATTACATACCCTTTTAATAATACAACAAGAGTCCTTTAAGTTGTAATTTTTTTATTTGTATTTCTAATATAAATTAAATATTCTGTAAATACTGGTTTAATGGTACTTATATTTATTTATATGCTAGTAATGTTGGTCCAAAAGTCCAAAAGTCTATATACGGTAAACTGCCTCCCTAAAAAAAGGTTTCCGTTTCAGAAAGATCAAATTATTTGGCTGCATCAAGCAAAGAAAGAAAAAAGAAAAAAAAAAACAACTGAGGGGATTTGAAATTACTTGAAGTGGACTAAAAACCCTTCAGCACATCATCGAATTCTGGAAGGGTAGCGCTGAAACGTCAACTACATCATGAACAGAGACTCGGAGGAGTTGCAAAGTGAAAAAATAAATAAAAACCATCAGTAAAATCCAGAACTATGTTTAATAGAAATGTTTAATTAATTGAAAGATGGATTGGGATGAAACAGCTGTGTGTAAAAAAAAAAAAAACTCTTGTTAGTGAGACTCATCTGAAAAAAAGTAGAAAGACTGGACTTTGTAGCGATGGAAAATGTCATGTGACCTGATGAGTCCAGATTGAGTCTATCCCAGAGTGATGGGCGTGTCAGGGTAAGAAGGGAAGAGCATGAAGCGATGCTCCCATCACTTTAACTTTTTAGGCTTTAGGCTTTATTTTGTCACATATACATTACAGCACAGTGAAATTCCTTCTTCGCATATCCCAATGTAACTGGGGTCAGAGCGCAGGGTCAGCCATGGTACAGCACCCCTGGAGCAGATAGGGTTAAGGGCCTTGCTCAAGGGCCCAACAATGGCAACCTGGCTGAGCTGGGAATCGAACCGCTGATCTTCTGATCAGTAACTCAGTGCCTTAGCCCTCTGAGCCACCACTGCCCCAATATTCCAGGACTCAGAATGTGGTTCTGGTTCTGGGAGCGTGAGGAATCATTTTCACACTGGAACTGGACACCATAGTTAAAGGTGACTGAAATTGAAAATGAAATCTATTCTATTCAATTCAATTCAATTTTATTTCTATAGCGCTTTTAACAATGGTCATTGTCTCAAAGCAGCTTCACAGAAATGAAAAGAAAATGAAAGGAAGACTTATGGAAATGTATATATGTGTAAGAAAAATGTGTCTAGATAATGAGATTGTCCCTGATGAGCAAGCCAAGGGTGACGGCGACAGGGGCAAGGAAAAACTCCCTGAGATGGCAATAGGAAGAAACCTCGAGAGAAACCAGACTCAACAGGGAACCCGTCCTCATCTGGGTGATAACAGATAACAGAAATTGTATGACATCATATGTGTTATGCAGATGAAAGTTCGATATAACAGAAGTTATTTAAATTAACACAAAGTCCAGTTCAGCACAGGGATGAGTCAGCAGGTGCTACACTTTTTTTTTTTTAATTTTTTTTTTTTTTTACCAGTGTAAATATTATAATTACTTTTTTCATCTCCACTATCATTAACTAATTTAAAAATAAAATCACTTTCTATAAGTTTTGGGAACTAAAACCTCAAGTGCAGAGTTCCTAAAAAATGCACACAAGCCCCTTATGATACTGTTGGAGACACAGTGCCGTTCAGACACTTAAAGACTCACTTTCCCTCAGGCTACAGAGAAATGATTGTACCATCCTTCGAAAGAGCCCATATAAAACCTGGGAGAGACGCTGGTTGAGTCATGATTTGGTATAAAGATGATCTTACACCCTATCTATACACAGTATGTTGCAAAGAACGAGCTCGCACATATTTGGCTTCAGCTTCACCGAGGTGTAGTGAAAAACGAGAAAAGCCTGTTTATCTGTGCAGTTTATACTCCACCTGCAGAGATCCCTTACTACACTACACTGAAGACTTCTTCCACAACCTCCACACAGAAACATGCCAGTTCCAGGCTGAGGGAAATGAACTGCTGCGTGGAGGCTTCAATGCCAGGACAGGTTCGGGAAGTGATAGAAAGAAAAAAAAAAGATATATTTAACACACTTAACCGTGTCGGGCCCAGCCGTCTGCACACGCTTAAAGGTAGGATTCGAGGAACCTTTTTAGGTCGGTTCACCTCTCTCTCAGCTCTTGGTTCGAGTGTACTCGACTACACCGTGACTGACGCTGACTCGTCCTGCATAAGTGCTTCTTCACTGTCAGACCACAGCTCCTCTCATCAGACCACGACCAAATGAACGTGTTCCTAAAAAGAATTCGGGAAACTAATTAACTAAAACTCGTTACCGCAACCTACCAAAACTCCATTTGCACAGGAAACAAGTGGAGGATAAGAACCGGCAACAAACGTGGAGTGTTGAGTGAGACTGGGTTGCCTGTTTAACAACAACACTATTTTATATACGGTGCATCTTGAATGTTTTAATAATAATTTGGATATTACAAAAAAGTTAATTTCCTTTCGTCATTTATTTTAAAAACTGAGCTGTGGGCTCTGGGGCACTGGATGCTCTGGTGCCTTTCTACCACGACCAGCATTGAGTTTTTTCACTGATTTGTGCTGCATTGGATTTTCTGTGGAACAAATAAGCAAGCCTTTAGTCTCCGCGGACATGGGTGAGCCTTGGGTGCCGATGATCCTGTCACCGGTTTACTGATAATCAATGTTATTTAATTCACCTGGAGGTGGTGTACAGTACAAGCAGATGACTTATAAGCACAGCACTACCATTAGACACTAAGGGAAACTGAAGAATCCTCTAATAATAAAAATCAGTTATTAAAAAAAACAACAACAACAACAATTGAACAGGCTACATAGAACAGAAAAAACTATAAACGATCCAGCAACATGGAAAACCTATTTTTCCATATTTCCCTATAAAATCTTACACAAGATCACAAATTAGTCCAAAATAAACCAGAAAGATTTTGAAGCAATCCTAAGAAACAATGAGAACATACAGTACAGACCAAAAGTTTGGACACCCCTTCTCATTCAGCGAGTTTTCTTTCTTGTGTTCTTTAGCCCAAACACGTCTCTTCTGCTTGTTGCCTGTCCTTAGCAGTGGTTTCCTAGCAGATCTTCTAGCATGAAGGCCTGATTCACACAGTCTCCTCTTAACAGTTGTTCTAGAGATGTGTCTGCTGCTAGAACTCTGTGTGCCATTGACCTGCTCTCTGATCTGAGCTGCTGTTAACCTGCGATTTCTGAGGCTGGTGACTCGGATGAACTTCTCCTCCGCAGCAGAGGCGACTCTCGGTCTTCCTTTCCTGGGCCGGTCCGCATGTGAGACAGTTTCTTTGTAGCGCTTGATGGTTTTCGTGACTGCACTTGGGGACACTTTCAAAGTTTTCCCATTTTTTCGGACTGACTGACCTTCATTTCTTAAAGTAATGATGGCTGCTCGTTTTTCTCAGCTGCTTTTTTCGCGCCATAATACAAATTCAACTTCTTTGAATGAGAAGGTGTGTCCAAACTTTTGGCCTGTACTGTACGTGACTACCAAACAACACGAGATGAAATAAAGTAATACTGATAGTACTTAGTTCTTGTTAATTTACAGTTGTCAGCTTATCAGCTAATTACATGTCTTAGTTAGATAGTTAGTTTTGTTAATTTATGTAGTATGTACTTTATGTAGCACCTTGGTCCAGAAGAAACGTTTCTTCGTTTCAACTGTATATGGTTGAAATGACAATGAAAGCATACTTGACTACGTGACATTCTGATTTGAATTATCTGACACACTCATGAACTTTAAAACCAGGAAATCATGTGATCCTGAACGCCTCAGGACAGAAATGCTCAGAGTGCCGTATTAAAACTGTTCATCCTTGGTCTCCAAGCTGGCTGTATCTCCTGACATCTGGAACCAGGCGTTATATACTAGATATATAGGATTGGGGACAAATTAGACCCCACAACTACTGGGCCTCTACATGGACCATGTTCTGGGGAAGGTGCTGTATTATCAGCGCCTGGATCGGGTGAGCACGGTGTCCTGAAAAAGAGTTAAAACATTCTCTCTACTGTTCACATTTACATTATCAACCAAAATGATCACCAAAAAAAAGGGGGTACTAAAATACTTGAATGTTTTATAGATTTTGAAACAATGTTTGGCACACAGAATTATTTTATGAAGTGTAGGGGGTAAAGTATACGACATTATCAAGTCCATCTGTCTGGGCAACAAATGCAGCATAAAACCCGGCAACAAAACTACAGAATGCTTCACTCAAGGGCGAGGGGTGAGACAGGGGTGCAGCTTCAGTCCAACTTTACCATCAATATTTACATCAATGAGTCAATCTGCAGCTTCTGGACTCGATGCAGAAGTCAAATTTCTGCTCTATGCAGACGACCTGTTGCTGCTGTCTGGTACTGAACATGGCTTAAAACAGCACCTGGAGCTGCTTGAGCGGTACTGTCAGAACCGAGCCCCGACAATCTACCTGGCCTTCTCCCCCCCCCCAAAAAAGGCCGTATCTCAGAAATCAGACACAAGTTCACTCTGGGAGCATGCATTACACTACGACTACCTGGGACTGGAAAGAAGCACCTGAGGAGGCTTTGATCTGGGAGTGAATAAACTGAAACGGACAGCACAAAGAGCTGTTCATGAGATCAAGACGAAATTCTACAGAATAGACATCCCAATTAGAATCTGGTGTAAAATCTTTGATAGTGTCAGGACGCCTATTGTGCTGCATGGATGTGAAGTTTGGGGTCCACTCAGTATACACGATTACACCCGCTGGGAGACACACACACACAGACACACACACACACACACAGTTCAGTTCTGTAGAAATCTCCCTCTGATTATAGCTGTACCCAAAAAGAGCACTAAAATTCTGGAAACATCTTAAACCAAGTAATAAAATCGCGCTGCAATGTGAAGTACTGAAATACCCAGGAGGTCAACCGTAAACCTAGTTCCCTCTGTCAGCTAGTCCTGAGACTCGCTAGCACACTAACCCCTAACAGCCAGCGGTCTCAGAGCAGCACTGCTCACACAGTGAACACAGTCTGGCTGCCCCGTCGTGTCGTGTGTTGGAGCTGCACTTCTTCCTGCACTGCCAAAAATATAAACGTGTAAGAAACACTGTAGATGAAAAATATCAAAGTTTCCCAAACTGACAGATGATGAGAAAATTTCAATAATTTTAGGAGAAGGTGGAACTGCTGTCTGAGAGATAACGAGACAAAGCGTGCATACTGTACACCCTGAACATACCTGAATATAACTCTAACTATAATTTAGATATTCCTGCTGCTTTTTCATTTATTTTTGTTTGCTTACTTTGTTGTAGTTTTTTTTTTCCCCATGTTTATTACGTTTATATACAGTAGTGTTACTTATGATATTTGCTGTAATCAATCTCCATTAAATGCTCTGGCAACATTTTTAACATAATGCTAATAAAGCACTGCTGATCTGAACTGGGTGGCGCGGTGGCTTAGAGGTTAGCACTGCACCTCCAGGGTCCGAGTTCAATTCCTGGCCAGGTTCGACTCCCGCCTCGGGGGCTGTGTGCGTGGAGTTTGGATGTTCTCCCCGTGCTTGGTGGGTTTCCTCAGGATACTCCGGTTTCCTCCCGCAGTCCAAAAACATGCAGATTAGGCTAACTGGCGTCCCCAAATTGCCCATAGTGGGTGAATGAGCGTGTGAGTGTGTGTATGTGTGTGTGCCCTGTGATGGATTGGCACCCTGTCCGAGGTCTACCTCGCCTCGTGCCCTAAGTCTCCTTGGATAGGCTCCAGGCGCACGCGGCCCTGAATACAGGATAAAGTGGTATAGACGATGAGTGAGTGAGTGATCTGACCTGAGAGACAGAGAGCAGAGAGAGAATGCACACAAATGAAGAGAGACAGAGAGAGGGAAATGCATGAGAAAAAAGAAACAGGGGCAAAAAGAGAGATAGTCACAGACCACTGTTTGAATGACAGAAACTCCTTGATTACCGAACAGGATCCTCAGGACCTGGTGAGATCTTGAACGAAATGATCAAACACATCAGCTCTAAATTCCAGTCAGTCCTTCATTCCGGTGGGTTTCGACCCTGACGTCTGCAATCGAGGTCTAATAGCACTGACTTATCAAAACTGAGATAAATTTGACCCCGATAGCTCCCGAGGCGTCTGTGTGAACGGTAATCTGGGGACGATCATCATGTGCAGCATAATTAAAGCACGATTTCTAAACTTCCCTGCTGAGCGCCGAGTAGAATTACTGCACACTACTGCACAGCTGATCACATTTCCACACTACACACCCTGCTGCCTGTTTTATTGACTTCAAAAAGGCTTTTGACTCCAATTGGCACCAGGGGTTGTTTTGTAAAATGTTGGAAAAATGGTGTAGGGGGTAAATCATACGACCTCATTACGTCTATGTTCGCAGGAAACAAGTGGGGAAACAAGAACTGGCAACAAACAGCCACATTTCATCTCTCAGGAGCGTGGAGTGAGACAGGGTTGCTGTCTAAGTCCAAACCTATTCAATAATTCAAAAATTAGAATGCAAGGCCACAGTGCTAACCTCTAAGCCACGTTTCATCATACAGCTCATGAAAATCAAAAACCTGTACTTTAAAATATTAGAATATTCCCTAAGATAATTATACTGGAACCTTGGATTATGAGCGTAAGTCGTTCTGGAAGCAGGCTCGTATTCCAAAACACTCATAAACCAAATCAAATTTTCCCATAAGAAATAATGAAAACTCAAATTATTTGTTCCACAGCCCCAAAAATAAATACATAAAAATAATTAATACAATATATAAACTAAAAATTAAACAAATTAACCTGCACTTAAAAAAAAAAAAAAAAAGTAAAAATAAATCCTGACAGATAAGTGTTTCCGTTTATGCGCGCAGGCGCCGTGTGTGTGTGTGTGTGTGTGTGTGTGTGGAATCAGCCCCTTCCCTCGCCTCGTCTTACACAGTAAACCTCCTCCTCCCTCCTCCCTCCCCCCACCTCGCTTTTTAAGTTTCACAACAAACACACACACAACGGAAACACTGTTTTAACGGGGAAAAAAAAGAAATCTCTCTAATGACACTCGTGTGAGCGCATACTAACAGAATCACTGCTGTAAAGTAAAAAACAAAACAAAAAACAAATGAACCAAAAGAAGCACTTTACCATTGAAAAGAATCGTGACAGCAGAGTTTCTTTGTAAAGCAGAGAGCATGTGTCTTTAGGTGTGTGTGAAGCCGGGGAAGGGGGTGTAAAGGTGAGCGAGTGTGTGTGTGTTGGTGTCAAATTATGTGCGCTCACACACATTGGAGACACGCTGAAACAGAGAGGGAGATGTTGATTATGCCAGTAAGAGACGAGCACTAAGACCCAGCAAGGAAGACGATTACCCACAATTCCGCAGCGCAAGAGAGAGAAAAATCATTGGCTCAGTTGTAATCATGTGACGCTCGGTGTCAAAACAAGAAGAGCATGCGTGATACATGATACTATGCACTCGTAAACCAAGACTTGCTTGTTTTTCAAGTCAAAATTGTTTAAAAATCTTTGCTCGACTTGCGGAACACTCGCAAACCGCGTTACTCGCAATCCAAGGTTCCACTGTATTTACAATACAGAAATTCTGAAAAATCAGGGCTGCTTTAGCATGAATTACTGCATCAATGTGGCGTGGCATGGAGGCAATCAGCCTGTGTGTGTGTGGCACGGCTGAGGCATTACCAGGGACCATATTTATTCCAAGAATCCACTGACAGAGCTCGGAACTTAGCTTAAAAACCTTCAGCTTGGGAGTGATTTAGGACCAATCTCTCTTGAGGAAAAAAAGGACAACAACTCTTGTCTAGATGTGGAGGTGGGGCTGACCCTGTTGCTAGGTATGACATTATTCAAAAGATGTGATTGGTTGTCCCAAAAATAAATAAATAAAGCCAGTAATGCTCAGGTTGATGCCCGAGACCTGCAAACATACCGTCGGGGCGGGTTTCAGATGATCTTCAGAGAGATTATGGCTGGTTGCACACAGGCAGGGCCGCGACTAACACAGCATATTCGGTGTCTGCCTAATTATTAATAAACATACAGAGAAAATAACACTGCTTTTTGTTCCGACTTTGTCACTCTCACTGTCATTACACACATACACACACACACACACACACACACACACACACACACACACACACACACACATACATACATACACAGGCAGATTCATTATTAGAGACTCACTGTTTCCTCTTAATGGTATCTGTAGCTTTTTTTTTGTTGCTTTTGTTTACACCACCGACATGAAAAGTTTTTGTCATAAGTCTGGAACAATTTCTTTTCGTTTTTTTTTAATTTTTTTTTTACATTTTCTATATTAATTATATCCTCCCTCCTCCATAAGACTAGTACTAATAAAGTACATTGTGTTTTTGGCGAGGCGGTCATTGCCAGTGCTTGATTTCATGCATATTAGTGTGGGTCAGGTCAGGTCCGGCCTGTTATTTTTTTTTTGCTTTTAAACTTGCCTGTTCTGGCTATATGACTTATTTACTAATTCATTTTCATTTCATTCAAGCAAGCTGGTAATTGCTGTACTTAAATCTATCTAAAAGTAACTGTGCAAATTTGGCATGTTCAAGTGCCGGGTTGGTTTGTATGTAGCAAACGAGTAGTTTCCTCTTCGTCTTTATGACATTGTCTCCTCTGCTTATGAAACTCCTAAGGCTCTTAAAAGTCTTCCTCACTCACTACTCCTAGTTTTTTTTTTTTTTACCTTTTTTCACTTTTTAAGTCTTAAAATGTTTGATGAATAACTTGAATTTTTTAAAAAAAAAGAATCTACTCTTTAATTTTAAGGAAAATTGTTGGGAAACGCACACAATCCTAAGAATTTTCTTAGAATTCCATCATGAATTCTGTGCCTCTTCACTCTTCCTCCAGACTCTGTGACTTTGATTTCCAAATGAAATGCCAAATTTACTTTTCATCTGAAAAGAAGAATTTGGACCATCAAATAGATTTAAGTACCCAAGTTCTTTTTCTCCTTAGCCGAGGTAAGACACTTTTAATGTTGAAGTGATTCAGGAGTGGCTGGAGACTCAAAATGCGACAATTTTAACCAATTTCCTAAAAACCTTTTGTAACTCAAATTACGAAAGACTATTAAACTCAAAGATCAAGAGATTAAACTCCTGCTGTATGCAGACGACCTGGTCCTGCTGTCCCCCAGCATTCGGGTTCACAGCACAACCTTCACCCTGACACTCAACCTCAGAAAAACTAAAACTAACATACCCCCACCCCTCAAAAAACAGATCCAGCTCTCTGGAAACAAAACACACATTTCAATTTTACATACACACGGGATTCCAAAAATGATCCCTACCTTGGACCGACAATGAGCTCCACAGGGAACTTCAAACTGGCGGCGAGTAAACTGAGAGGAAAAATCATGCAGAGCTTCGTACAGGATAAAACATCAAACGTTTGTGGGAAGTCCAATTAAAATTTGGCTTAGAATATTTAAACCAGTGATTGAACCCATCAGTGAAGTGTGGGGCTCGATGACACACCAGCAATTTGGCAAATAGGACAAATTTCCAACTGAGACACTGCATGCAGAGTTTTTTTTTAAAGGTTTCTTTTTTTTAAAAAGTGCACAGAAACACCTTGAACAATGTCTGCAGGGGAGAATTAACCTTTAAACTGCTAAAAGTTTGGAGACACCGAAAAGAGAGCAACCTCAACTCACACCAGTATGAAGCTCTGCAGTACCGAGAGCTGAGCAAAGACACCAGTCCTTTCATCCAACTGGTCCACAACACGAAGAAGTACAGATCAGCGTCTGGCCGGAGAGACGGCATGACACAGACGGTCCTGGCTGGCTCTGAGAGAAGAGACCGTGCCAGCAGTCGATACAACTCAGTAGAATGGAGACAGAGCTGCATTTCCTCAATGACGCCATAAATATCACAAAATTCACACTTGATTCTTCAAAATCAACAAAATCATCCCTGACAACCTCCCAGACCCTGGCAAACTGCCCCACCTAGTGGCGGAGCACAGAGAGCGGAACGTGCAGAGCATGACCATGTCATGGGATATACACACACATATACAGTACATATACACACAGATTTTTCATGCTTTCTTTATCTGTGGCTTTCATCACTGGTGTTTCTTCTCTTGGCTGTTAAAGACGTCAAGGAAAGAGAAAAATGCCTGAAGAGAGACACAGGGGCAAAGAAAGAAAGAGACAGAAAGAGGGAGACAGACAGGAATAAATAGAGAGAGAGAGAGAGAGAGAGAGAGAGAGAGAGAGAGAGAGATGATGAGAGACAGACAGGAGAAAAGAGATGGAATGAGAGAGACAGGAAGAGACAGGCGGAATGAAAGTGAAGGTTAACTGACCCTGTAAGGCATCTCTTTAGCTAAGAACTGGGAAGGTGTGTGTTTCTGTGTGTGTGTGTGTGTGTGTGTGTGTGTGTGTGTGTGTGTGTGTGTGTGTGTGTGTGTGTGTCAGTGAGTTTCTCATTATCTCCACAGAAGCAGGTCTTCAAGAGTTGAAGTCTCTTAAATCGCCTGCCACACCCCATCAACCTGCTCTCTCTCTCTCACACACACACACACACACACACACACACACACTCACACACACACTCACACACACACTCACACACACACTCACACACACACTCACACACACACAGTTACCTTTTTCCATTTATAGTATAGTTTAACGTTCCTGTTATCGCTCGTGTTATAGCAGCTATAACCGGTGGTGATGGTGAATTAGCTGTTACCATGGCAACGAGAGGGTTGCGTCACACGTGTGCATTGAGCTACAGACCGAGCCGCTGAATACATCCAACCTTTCTGTGGGGTAGAGCTTCCCAAGGCAGCATGTCTAACCACTTTATTGTGCACGCGCACACACACACACACACACACACACACACAGCGTTATTGATAACGCTGCAGGTCTGCCCGCACCCTGCCGTGCTGCTGCGTTACATTAATTGCCTGATTAGCAAATTAAACAGCTTGTTTATGGACAAATTGGCCGAGTGTGTTTCACATTCGCACTGAGGCCAGTGTCAATTAGCATGAACGATGACTTTAGGGCCGTGATTCATCTCTGAGAGTGACACCAGGATGTGGAGTGATTATTTCTATTTATATATACAGTATGCACACACACACACACACACACACACACACACACACACACACACACACACACACATATACACATACAAACATGCAGAGAGTGATCCCCATAAGTATTGGGACAGCAAAGGCCATCGTTTTTTCTATACGCTGAAGACATTTGAGTTTGAGATCAAAACAAGAACCCGATCGGGTGATCAAAAGTACTGGAACAGGTGACTGACAGATGTTTCTTTCACGCCTGTTAATTTCACTCGCCAGATCCGTCAGTTAGCGGTTGGTTAGTTCTGCCGGAGCCGCGCACGGATATGTGGTGGTGGAACCGGGGCTGAGGTCCGCATCAAAGACATGTTGTGTCCAGAAGTACAGCGCTCCCTCGCGTGTGATACAACTGCTTAATTGACTGAATTGTTAGCATTTTTCATCCAGAGTTTCTCCGAGTTTCATTTCAAGTTCACTGTCATTGGTCTAACACTGTGTGAATTTATTGTTATTGTGTCATTAAATCAAAATAAATGTCATGTTCTTGTTTAACGACTTGTGTTAGCATGCATGACTAAAATTTGCCAGAAACATTTTTAATTAAAAAAACAAAACAAAAAACAACCGGACTAAAGCTCACAATTTTTCAACGACTAAAATGTGACTAAAACATCTGCACAATATTTATTAACTGTTACTTACACATGAACTCTTTTCTCTCTTTGCTGCTACTTTCAGTTTACTGCTTTTCATCATTCATGTCAGGGACAATTTATTTACTCTACCTCAACTCATTACCACAGAGTATTGCATTGTGTCGTGTTGTTGTTGAGCGTTCAGCGTTTACACATTTGCACGTGTACTTTGTGTTTTCCTTTTCTGTCTTTTGTATTGTACTCAGTTAGTTTTGTTCAGTCACGGTGGTAATTTGCTTTATGTTAGCTGATTAGGTGTCTTAATTAGCTAGTTAATTTTGTTCAATTATGTTGTTGGAATTTTTGGAATTAATTTATGGTCTGGATTTTTTTCGTAGCTAGTTAGTCTTAATTAGCTAGTTAGTTTTGTCCATTTATGTTGCTAATTCATGTTATACTGTATGTAGCACCTTGGCCCTGCAGGATCGTTGCTTCGCTTCATTGTACACCGTTTCGTTGAAATGACAATAAAAGCTGCCTGGACTTGACTTGACTAGTAGGCTTTAATAAAAAAATAAAAATAAAAAAAATCAAAATAAGCTGCTAAAATAAACACTAGTACATACCCAGTGCGTGTGAGGCGAAGTTGGCCATGGCACTTTGGAGTCTGTCTGGTCTGAGAGTCTGGACTACCAGGACCTGCCGAAAGACAGAACAGATACACGATCCGAAAAAAGAAAAAAAAAAGAAAAGAAAAATCAAGACATGGTGAGATGATGCTGTTATGAAAGACATATATTGGATTTTTCTCTTCAACTTGCTATTACCAGTTCCAAAAACAAACAGTTCACTCCATTACACAAGAAGGGACGCATGATGAGAGAGAGAGAGAGAGAGAGAGAGAGAGAGAGAGAGAGAATATATATAGCTAAGGAGAGAGAGAGAGAGAGAGAGACACAGCTGTTTTATAGATGGTAAACTAAAAAATATCTCACAATAATAAAAAAACACAAAAAGAAACGATTGAAGAAGAAAAGAACAAAGAAAAGAAAAAAATTGATAATGATGATGATGACAGATGAACGGAAAGCTAAGAAAAGAAGAAGAAGAAGCCTGCAGATGGCAAAGGGGAAGAAAATAGAAGACAGAAAAAGAAGCAAAGAGAAGATGATGATGATGATGACAACGACGACGACGACAAAGATAAAGAATAAAAAAGGGAAAAATCTGGAACAAGAAGGACAGAACAAGAAAAGAAAGAAGATGATAAAGAAAAAGAATGACAAGAAGAAAAGATTGAATAAAAAAAAGAAAGAAAATAATGAAGAAAAGAAAAAAGAATGATCATTACAGAACATCCCATAATGTACTGTAGTATTACCGTGGTAGTTCAGACATTACCAGGATAGACACCACTTTATAGAGTACCAGGCTGGGTACAACACCAGGGCACTTCAGCGGGTACCGCGGTAATACTACAGTATGGTGCGTACCGCTTGGTACATATGAACATACAGTATTGGTTTAATGCAGAGCTCAGAGTGTGAGATCATGACTGAGGTTATAAGCTGCGTTCTAGCGCAGTGGGAGGAGCCAGTGAGCGTTTGATTGACGGCTGACCTGCTGGAAGAGCGAGAGCTTCTTGATGACGGAGGAAGGGATTTCCTGTTCACAGACGGAGCTTTGTGAGAATGAGAGCCAGAGATCTGCGTCGCTCAGACACAGGGACTGAAACAGCGCCGGGAACGTGCTCTACACACACACACACACACACACAGGGGATTAGTATTCTGAGATGCTAGCAACCTGAGTGTGTGTGTGTGTGTGTGTGTGTGTGTGTGTGTGTTACCTTGAGTAAAGCCACAGCAGTGTGTCTCTCCTGATCAATCCATGAAGGAATGTGTTCCTGCAAAGACTTCTGGGAGTCCTGGGGGATAAAGAGGCAGCTTTTAAATGCAGGAATAAGAAGAAAAAGAAGAAAGAGAGGAAGAAGATTTGGAAGAAGAAAAAGACGAATGTAAAGAGTAGAGCTAAAGAAGAAAATGAGAAAGGGGCAAGCATGAAACAATGGAAAAGAACTGCATGAGGACATGAAGGTAAAGAGAGAGAAAGAGAAGTAAGGGAATAAAGAACATAAAATTCAACAAAAATTCAAGAAAAATGTGAAAAAAGAAGAAAAAAAACCTGAGAAAAATAAGGAGGAAAAACACAAACAAGGAAATAACGAATAAAATGGGAACAAAATGACAGTGATGATAGTAAAAAAAGAAAAAAAAGAAAAAAAAAGAAGAAGCAGGAGAAGAAGAAAAGACCCAATGATGGCAAAGATGAAAAAAAGAAGCGAAGGGAAGAAGAACATGATGAGGAGTATAATAATAATAAGATGATGATGACCGAGATAAGGAATAAAAAAAAGAATAAGAAGAAGCAGAAATTTGGAAAAAGAAGGACAAAAGAAGAAAAGAATGATGCGAAGGGAAAAGTCTGAGGAAGAAAAAAACAAAAAAAAAATAAAAGAAGAAGAAGAAGACAAAAAATAAAAAGGAAAAGACAATGCAGAAAATAATTCGTAAGAGAAGGAGAAAAGATGCAAAAAGAAACAGAAAAATAAGAAGGGGACAAACACATAAAATTCAAGAAGAAGAAAGAAAATTAAAGAAGAAGAAAATAAAAATAAGAAACAGAGAAAAAAGAGGATAAAAGAAAAAATGACAGTGATTATGGCAAAAATGAAGAAAAAAGAAAACAGAAAAAGAAGAAAGAAATGATAAGTAATAATAATAATTAGAAGAAGAAAGGCCAAAGATGAAAAAAGAAGAAAATGATAATGTGACGATGATGAGGGCGATGATGATGATGATGACAAAGATAAGGAATAAAAAGGGAAAAGAAGCAGCAGATAATTGGAAAAAGAAGGACAAACAAAGAAAAGAAGTATGACAATGCCTGATGACGGAAGTTTGAAAAAGAAAAGAACAAAGAAAACAAAGGCATGCAAAAAGAAAAGATGATGAAGATGACAGTTGAACAGAAGAACAACATTGTGAAGAAGAATAAAGAAGAAGAAGCATGCAGATGGCAAGGATGAAGAAAAAAGAAGACAGAAAAAGAGAAGATGATGATGATGACAAAGATAAAGGTGAAGAAAAGGGAAAAAAAGAAGCAGAAAATTGGAAAAAGAACAGAAGAAGAAAAAAACAACAAGAGAAGAAGTGAAAGAAATAAGAATGATGATGAAGCACAAAAAGACAAAGGCAGAGAAGCAAGAAAAGAAAGAAAGAAAATGACAAGAAGGAGGAGATGATGATGATGAAGGTGATAACGGCAAAGATAAAGACGAAAACGAAAAGGTGCTAATTTCCGTACCGTCTTCCTGACCGTGTCTGCGACAATCAGACCGATGAACGCATTCCACTCCTGAAGCGCACAAACACACACACACACACACACACACACACACACATATATATATATAAGACATGTGAAAGACATTTATTAACACACTATGACTCAATGATTTCAACTTGAGGTGCAACAATGAATCGACTAAAATCGATAATAAATTTTGTCGGCAAACGAATGTAACTGTCGATGCGTTCATGACATCATGCACTTGATTCTGTGACGCTCCGATGTGAAGGTCTCGGATTTACTGAGTGAGGGGAGTGACAGCGCGATGGCCAACACCTTCACGAGCGTGAGAACATTTGACTCTGAACTCGAGCAAAACAGCCGCTAGAATCAAAGGAAAAGACTCGGGCGTTCTTTAACGACATTTTTCGAATGAAGTAACCTTTATTAAATCTTGCTCATTAGTTACCACGTGCACATGCATAATTATTTCTCACAATTCAATGACTGAGATCCTCAAAACTAAAATTAATATTACACAAAAATACAAAGTAAATACAAAATGCAGTTTTTAAATTATAATTTTATTATTGAGAGAAACAAAAAAGCTGTCCGAACCTACAGTAACTGGCCCTGTGTGAAAAAGTAATTGCACCCCCTATACCTAATAACTGGTTGTGCCATCCTTGGTGACGACGACTGCAATCAAGCGTTTGTGATAACCGGCAACGAGTCTTTCACAAGGCTGAGATGTTGTTCTGGGTTCTTTTATGAGCTCCTGGAGGCGTCGTCGTAATCTTGGAATCATTTCGAGAGGCCGTCACACCTAGGAAGCTTTTTGAGATCTTTTAGTCAGACAGATTCAGCAATCAGGCCTGGGTGTGGCAAGTAAAATTTTACTCAGCTTTCCAATTTTTTTTCTTGGACAATCATGTTTGCACTTTTTTGCACTCTACTGTTTGCACCAAGATCCAGGTCCCCCTTCGCATGAATTGTATTGTATAAAGTTGGAACCTTGGAATGCGAGTAACTCGGTTTACGGATGTTCCGCAAGACGAGCAAAGATTTTTAATAAATTTTGACTTGTACAACGAGCATGTCTTGGTTTACGAGTGCCAAGTTTTTGACACTGACACACACACACTGACACACACACACACACACACACACACACACACTCTCACCTTTACACCCCCCTCCCCGGATTCACACAGACACACACATTCTGCTCTACACTTTTTTTTTGTTTGTTTTTTTTTACTTTACAGTAGCGATTCCGCTAGTCTATGCTCACGCGAGTGTCATTACAGAGATTTCTTTTTTTCCCGTTAAAACAGTGTTTCCGTTGTGTGTGTGTTTGTTGTGAAACTTAAAAAGCGAGGTGGGGGGAGGGAGGAGGAGTTTTACTGTGGAAGATGAGGCAAGAGAAGGGGCTAATTCCAACACACACACACATAAATACACATAAACACTTATCTGTTGGGATTTATTTTAACTTTTTTTAGTGCAGGTTAATTTCTTTTGTTTTTACTTTATATATTGTATTAATTCTTTTTTTGTATTTATTTTTTTGGGCTGTGGAACGAATTATTTGAGTTTTCATTATTTCTTACGGGAAGATTTGGTTTACGAGTGTTTTGGAATACGAGCCCACCTCTGGAACGAATTATGCTCATAATCCAAGGTTCCACTATATTGTTATCTTTAAGTTAAACCTCTATTTCCTTCTTTAAATCCTTCTTCGCATATCCCAGAGTAACATGATACAGCGCCCCCTGGAGCAGATAGGGTTAAAGGCTTAGTTCTAGGGCCCGACATTGGCAACCTGTTGGAGATGGGGCTCAAACCGCCGATCGTCTGATCAGTAACTTAGTGCCTTAACTCTCTACCTATATAGCTACATAAATGTATTTATTTTAGTGCAATTACCTTATGTTTATTCTTTTGTTTATGCTTTAGGTTATTCTTACATTTCTTATTGCTGCTGCTCAATGAGACTGGGACTATCTTACCATTTTGATTCATACACATTCACATTCCATACAAACTTAAATAATTCTATTGATTGTGTAAAGCTGCTTTGCGACAATGACAACTGTTAAAAGCGTTATACAAATAAAATTTAATTAAATTGGATTGAACTGAGAGCGCTACTAAACAAATTTTGTTGTATCACTACAATGACAATAAAGTCTCTTTATCTTTATCAAAAATCACAGTTCATTCATGATTTAGCGGGGGGGTGAAGGGGACGATTACTTTTTTTACATAACGCTCGACAGGTTCTGCTTTCTTTTTTCCCTTAATAAATGAAATACAATCTGCATTTTGTATTAAGTCAAGTTATTTTTGCGTAATATTAATTTGTTTGATGATGTCAATCATTTAAATGTGATAAATATGCAAAAGTAAAAAAAAAACAAATACCTTTTTTTGAGGGGGGTTTTCTCGTGTCCAATTCCTCCCCGTCACTAGGGGGCTCCCACATTAAGGCTACTACTACCACTCAGCCGGGAGGGCCGAAGACTATCACGCGTTTCCTCCGAACCACATAACACCAACCGAACGCATCTTTTCGAACTGCTCGGTCACGCACCGTTGGGGGACGGCGCTATCGCGTGATCTCACAGACGCCCCTGATTGGCTGTAGAGTCGTGATTAATGTGGGAGCACTATGTACCTCTCATCCCTCCCCTCTGAGAGAGCTCGGCCAATCAGCTCTCTCTAGACCTCCGCTGCGAGAGGTTACAGCACCACCCGGGAATCAAACTCGCGATCTCCGGATGATTGTGCAAGCGCTTTTACCACTGCGCCACTCAGAGGCCTAAATCAACAGCACTGTAAAATTTAGTGGCTGCTAGACACGACAGCGAGTCTTCCAACACTTTCACAGGTTTCGTTATTAAGGATTTCCTCAATGACTTTTTATCTGTCTACGGTTACATTAACACCTTACGTGACCTCCTGCCGCTTGTCGAGTCACTGAAGACGCGGGTTCTGTCCTGAAGCTAATGCTAATGCCAGCTAAATCCCTGAAACTGGAGATTCCTTCCCTGTGCTCTGGGACAGCGTGTTGGCAGAAAACCGTGTGAACAGTCGGATCGGAGAATTAAACAGCGCTGTTTGTGCAGTGTACTGTATGTGTGTGTCCTCAAGTGTGTGTGTAATAAACACATGGTCACAGTATTTTAGTGTTAAGAGCTCCGGGTGTGTATATGACAGAAGCGTGTGTGTTTTGCCCTACGTTCTCCTGGAAGAGTTCCGGTTGTGTCCCTTTGGCAAAGTGCAGCGCAAACATCAGCTGATCCACCTGCACACACACACACACACACACACACACACAATTTATACACAGACTAAAACTCAAGCTAATACTTTAGTACTGGTGAGTGAGGTGCTCTCGAGTGTGTGTTGCCATTAACACACACCCAGGTCTGAAGGCGAAATCACAACCCCCCCCACACACACACACGCATGCACACACGCACACTTTATCCCTCGCTCACAGATGCATGGACACAGTAGCTGTTGTTAGATTTACTGTCCCCTTTCTTTACTCACTCTCTGTTCCACACTGAGGACTGATGAATCAATAAACACACGCACGCACGCACACACGCACACACACACACACACACACACACACACACACACACTCAGTCCAGGAAAGCAGAGTTTCTTTAGTGGTCATGGGTCTGACTTAATCACAAGGTTGTGAGTTTAAATCCCCAGAAGCACACACACGTCAAATGAACCCTAACACTGTGTGTGTGTGTGTGTGTGTGTGTATTCACCTTGAAGAGTGAGCGGCAGACGTATTCGTACACCATGCTCTTCAGACACGCCTCCAGGGCTGCGATCCTTGCCTTGGTGCTGTCGCAATCCTGACACACACACACACACACACACACACACACACACACACAGAGCATCACGATTATTTCTGCTCAGATATAAAAACAAAAACGCTTCATTAGCTAAACCTCCACTGTGCACAGTGGTACATGAACCCCTTGAGGTACTTGAACTCACGCACACACAAAAAATCAATCCCCCTGGTGTAATTAAAACGAAGGATGTGATTAATATTTAATAGCTACTTAGACAGATTTAATATTTAAACAGACTTAATTATTAACAAAGTGAGAAACACCGGTCTTGGGTAAACACCAAATAAAACGCAGAGCGAACAGTAACGCGAGGGCGTGTTTAGCCGCGGATTCCTGCTCTTTGCTCAGCGGAGTGCGATTAGCTTTGACTTTAGCTCGCGAGTCTGAGATGCTTTTCCGCTCGGCGCGGTTGTAAAGAGTGATTATTTTTACCGTGTGATATCGATTAGCAACATCGTGTCACGTATCATATTACTCGAATCTGGTTTCTGTACTTTTTTTACATTTGTATTTTACTTTATTTATTACATAATTTCTTTGCGTACAGATCTGGAAAAAAATAAGAAAGCACTCTACAGTAATTTACTGCGGAAAACTTCTGGAATGGAATCAAGAGGAAGACGAAGGATCACAAACCATCAAGTGAGGCTGAGCTGTTTGCTTTTTTTTGCAGAAAGATATAAAAGTATAAAGTTACCCAAAAGCAACGTGAAAAACCAGTGGAGAGGCAAAACACATGAAAGCTGTAACTGCAACTCGGGATTATTATTTGGCCAAATGCTGGTTTATTAAAAAGTTATTCAGGCCACGTCCAGACGTAGCCGGGAGAGTTTTATTTTAGTCCACATGCACACGCAGTTTAAGGTTGATTGGCTCGTTGTGACGTCACCTTGCGTGCCGATGATGTCACGGTCTGTGTGCTCGTCTCCTTGATTTGATATCAGCTTTGTTCATGAGGATATCTTGTGCAATGGTCGACTTACGTACAATAAACCGGTGACTTTGTTAACGTTGCTTACTGCACTTTTTTACATGCGTGTACTCTCACACACCGTGACTCTCCCGGATGTGGGACAGACAGTGAAGGTGGACTCATCAGAGAACAATACATGTTTCACATTGTCCACAGCCCAAGATTTTCGCTGCTGGCACCATTGAAACCGACGTTTGGCATCGGCACGAGTGACCAAAGCTTTGGCTATAGCAGCCCGGCCGTGTACACTGACGCTGTGGAGCACCAGACGGACAGTTTTGTTGGAAACAGAGTTGACACATTTAATTCTGCAGTGAGTTGGGACGCTGTGGTTTTATGTTTTTTGGATACACTGCGGGTTCGCACCCGGACATCCCTTTCAGACAGTTTCCTCTAACGTCCACACTTACTCCTGTTGGATGTGGTTCGTCCTTCTTGGTGGTATGCTGACGTTACCCTGGATACAGAGGCTCTTGATACATCACAAAGACTTGCTGTCTTGGTCGCAGATGCGCCAGCGAGACGCGCACCGACAATTTATCCTCTTTTGAACTCCCATTATGTTAAACCTTCACACTCTGCTCTTACTGGTGGAAGGTGCAATCAATGACAATCGGCCACCAGGCTGGTCAAAATCTGTCATTTTCAGTTTCATCCAACACCGGTATATATCATCAAGGTTTTTTCCTTTCTTTAATCTTGGAGCGGTCTCTTGTGTCTTATTATAGATCCTGCAGCCTTCCTGTCAGGTTTTAGCCGGACTCACCTCGTCTCCTCTGAGCTCTCTCTAGTTAACCACAAGACGTCTCCACTCGGCAGATTGTGAAATATTCCACCCCACCCAACCCACCACATCCACACACACATTCCCTGAGATCTCCATTATTTTTTTCCCTCCTGTTTTGATGTTTAACGTCACTCGATCGTCTTTTTTTTTGTTAGAGGTTAGACCGCTACATGGATGTGTTTGTTCACTTGGTTTGCGATGGAACCCTGGGGAATATTTGATGATGCTCTATGGAGAATGTTTTTTGTCTTCTGTGCTGTCGGGGTGCCGGGATTTACGCTCCTGTAGATCCAGAGCGGTGTGTTTCTGTGCGTACCGTACCTGTTGAGTCTGTAGCGCTCTGTGGAAGATTCTGATGAAAGACGCCAGGCTGAAGCGGTACATGCTGTTGACGCGTGATAAATCCGTGATTACAAAATACATCTTACTGGCACTTTCGGCTAAAGGCAAATAGGCGTCCCTCTCCTACAGAGAGAGAGAGAGAGAGAGAGAGAGAGAGAGAGAGAGAGCGAGGGAGAGAGAGACGGGTGAGTGATACAGCTCTGCTGACCCCAAGAGGACATCCGTATTACTGCATTACTGCATCACTCTCTCACCTGGTCGAGCGAGGCCTGCAGTCTGTGTGATTCTGTGAGCGCGGTGTGTATCAGGGCGCTGCTCGCCTTCGTCTGGTTCAGAGACTCGATCAGCTCCTTATTCTCCAGAATGTTTCCCTGAGCTGTGGCCAGAGTCTACACACACACACACACACACACACACACATATATAGACATCATACACATGTATGTTTTAAAGTCAGTACAGATGGTGGCCTCAACACTGATGATACCAGAAACCAGTGATATCGGTACTGGTACTGGTACTGATCCGATATCGTGCTCATGTACAGTACTTTGTGAAGAATGCTCTGGTACTGCATGATAGGGCAATGTTCAAATCAAATCAAGAGACTGGATGTCCCCTACATACGAACATCCAAAGATATGAACATGCGTTCTGCAAACATGTTCAATCAAAAGTTAGATCACATGTCCGGTGTACAGTACGTTGCCACGATGGCAGGATGTCCGGAAACAAGCAGCGGCGATGAAGCTGGTATTACTAAGAAGCGACAAACGATAATGATGGAGACAAAAGTGAAAATGATTTGGTAAAGCGCTCGCCCTATCATCCGGAGATCGCGAGTTCGATTCCCGGGTGATGCTGTAACCTCTTGCAGCCGGAAGTCTAGAGAGAGCTGATTGGCCGAGCTCTCTCAGAGGGGAGGGATGAGAGGTACTTAGTGCTCCCACATTAATCACGGCTCTACAGCCAATCAGGGGCGTCTGTGAGCTCACGCGAGTGGAAGGAGCGGATAGCGCTGTCCTCTGAGTGTGTTACTCCGCCCCCAACGGTGCGCGAGCGAGCGGTTCGAAAAGATGCGGTCGGCTGGCGTCACGTGGTTCGGAAGAAACACGTGATAGTCTTCGGCCCTCCCGGCTGAGTGGTAGTAGTAGCCTTAATGTGTGTGGGAGCCCCCTAGTGACGGGGAGGAATTGGACACGACTAAATTAGGAAGAAAGTCGGGGAAAAAATGCAAAAAATGCAAAAAAAAAGAAAGAAGAAGTACTGTATGGCCAAAAGTATGTGGATTCCCGACTTTTTTAATCTAGTTAATCTTAGCCTGTGATTAACCACAATTTTAAAATATTCAGATTTACGTGTATTATAAATATGCAATGTTGGAATAAAGAAATGCCTGACAAACTATTTAGAGGAAACAGATGACGCAGTTTTATAATATCTCAAACATTAACATTTAACAGATGTTAAATTAAAATCTTACAAATGGGACCAGCACCGCTGGGATTCATTATAAAAAGCGTCTAGATCTTCCAGATATATTCAAGTGTGTTGACATGCAAATGACAAATAAACTTGAACTTGAACAAATTTGGTTTTATTTAAACTTGAATCTAGAAAATCGAGAAGGTTTTTACATCACATGGTGATGTTCCCTCAGTCGATTTATTATCAGTGCTAAACGCCTGTCATCACACACAGCCATTATGGGAAAAGGTCATAACTTGGTCATGTGATTAATTTGCATAGTAAAGCGGAGATATATATATATATATATATATATATATATATATATATATATATATATAGTCGTCATGCTTGATCACCTGCAGCAGCGAGTCCTCCAGCAGCGCGAGCTGAATCTTCTTCTCCTCCTCCTGCTGCAACAGTCGTGTCTTCTCCCTCTCCAGTTCCGGTTTCTCATGCTGGATGGTCAACGCCAACAGCTACACACACACACACACACACACACACACACACACACACACACACACGTTACACAACCATATAATCACCACTTAATTCTATAATCATTATATAATTTTTGTAATCACCACCCTTTCACAACGGTACTCTCTGGAACGCTTCTCTATAATTAGGATCACGCCCTTTGTGCTTTGTGTCTGTGCATTTCTGAGTGTGTGTGTGCATGTGTGTGTGTGTGTGTGTGTGTGTGTTACCTGCCCACGTAGTCCTGCTCTTGTGGTGGTAAAATTGACTTCCGTTATAACAGAAGCCGCATCGGGGGGGATAAAAGGACTGGGGTTGCGGGTTGCCAGAAAGAGACGGAAATCCTCGTTGTAGTCGACGACTTTCTCTCCGATCTGGATGACGTAACGAGGACCTGAAGCGGGGAGGAAAAAAATTAATAAATAAATGACAACAATGAGTCGAGGCGTAGCGCACTGTAACAATGATGAGGTGACATTTTAGTGAGTGACAGAATAACGACCTAATAGATGACAGGAGTGATGGATGGAAAGAGACATCACTCGGGGGCGGGTGAATAGGAGGAAAAGGGTGGACGCGTAAGAGGAAGAATGGAGGGACGAGTGGAGGAGTCACCTTGGGCGATGAGGTCCCTGCGCAGTAGAGGATAGAGCACGGGTTCGACTCCCTCCACTTCCTGAATTATCAGCGTTTTCCCGAAGCGCACCGCCAGCTCTAGTGATGTCATAAAATTAGAGTCCTGAAAAAAAAAGTGAGAGATCAAAGAGATGAGCGGTAACATAAAAGGCTACAGATGAGTACCAGGATGTTTGTGTGTGTGTGTGTGTGTGTATATACTTGTTGGTTGATGACTTCTAACCGATGTGCTTTTAAGTGTGTGCGTAACCACTCAGTGGCCCGAGAGGAAGGGTCTATGAGGAAGGGACACGCCACGCTCTGGAGAGAAAGACCAAGAGGAAGCAGTTATAATTATATCTTAAATTATTCACTATTTAAACACAGTAAGAGTATGTTGTTCTCTCTCTCTCTCTCTCTCTCTTTCACACACACACATACTGTACACTCAGGATCAGTCTCACTCACACACAGAGCAATAAACACAACAAAAACAAAACAAGACACAGGGATGTAGGGTTGATGGATAATAAAACCATAAATAGACATCCTTTGTGTGTACAGTATGTGTGTATGTATTTATTTATTTGTGTGTGAGTGTGCGTGTAAGTGTGTGTGTGTGTGTGTGTGTGTGTGTGTGTGTGTGTGTGTGTGTGTGTGGTCTTACCCGGTTCTTTAATGCAGTGATCTGAGGATGTGGCATGAAAATGGCAGACAGACAGACAGACAGACAGACAGACAGACAGACAGAGGCACATACACATGCATTAACAGTGAGCATGTCATTAAACAATGCGTGACACACACACACACACACACACACACACACACACACACACACACACACACACACACTAGTGTTAATTTTGTCCTGGAGTCCTGGGATAAATATCTCTGTTAGTCTTTATCGTATTTAGTCAATCTTGTCCTATTTTTTTTTTGTCCTTGTTTTGTTGTGTTTTTTTTGTCTGTGTGTGTGTGTGTGTGTGTGTGTGTGTGTTTTGGTTTGTTTAGTCGACTGGGCATTTTAGTCTAGTTTTAGTCAGATCACTTTTCGTCAATTAAATGTTTTTGGCAATGGTTTAGCTATAAAATAAAGTAAAATGCGTCTGATGCGTCTCTTCAGGTTTGTGGAATTTTTCCCAGCAATTGTCCCCCCCCCCACTGTTTCCCCTCTGATATTATGACACGATATGAAGAAAAAGGGCCCAGACATCGTCGTGTCTCTTCCGCTCGAGTGATACTGCTGTGATCACGAAGAGTTAAACGTGACTGAGCTTGTGACGTCCATGACGATTGAACTCTGTATCGCTGCGGAAGTTAAATGTTGATGAGAACAGAGACAGATGTTTTATTAGTCTTCATTTTTTTTAAACCACATTTTAGTCTCGTCTTTTTCCGTCAACAATACCGCATGCTGATTTCGTGGCCGTCGCTGTTCACTGATATTCCCGAGACGTCTCGTCATCGTCTCGTCTTAGTCTCACACAAATATTTTTTTGTCATTATTTTTCGTTGACGAAATTATCAGTAACACACACACACACACACACACACACACATACACACACACGTATTGCCAGTGATGATTAAGTGAACCCAAGTGTGTGTGTGTGTGTGTGTGTGTGTGTGTACCTGCAGAATAACAAGGGCGTTCTCCATGGACAGGTCATCAGACGGCAGTCCTTCGCTCTTCCAGATCAGCTGTTCGCTCTCGGAACACAGGAAGTGACGTAAATCGAACTCTGTGGGCGAGAACACGGGAAGGTCACGCTTATGAATCAGGGGAAAAAAAGCAACACGGAGACGCAACCTGAAAGCCGGCGTGTGTTTGTGTGTGTGTGTGTGTTACTGTGGAGTCCGGCGTGCTCCATCCAGCTGTGCAGCGTGTCTCTACGCTGATCCTCGGGTGTGGCGGACAGGTACGTGATGAACGCTGCCGCCAGCTGGACGCGCTTAGGAAGAGTTTTCAGCTCCTCGCTAATCTCGTCCACCTGCACCCACACACACACACACACACAGAGTAATGTGACACATGTAGTTGAAATATATCTGCTAATATAGACTCAAACACATACACACACCCACACACGCACACACACACACACGCACACACACACACACACGCACGCGCACACACGCACGCGCACACGCGCACGCGCAGACGCGCACGCGCAGACGCGCACGCGCACACATACACACTCACACATACACACGCACACACACACACGCACACACACGCACACACACGCACGCACGCACGCGCACGCACGCACGCGCACGCACGCACGCACGCGCACACACTCACACATACACACGCACACACACACACGCACACACACACACGCACACACACACACACGCACACACACACACGCACACACACACACGCACACACACACGCACACACACACGCACACATACACACGCACACACACACACACACACATACACACGCACACACACACGCACACACACACGCACACACACACACACACACACACACACACACACACACACACACACACGCACACACGCACACACGCACACACACCTGTGTGCTCCAGCGGGTGTGTTCCCCGTCCAGCTGGCGGATCAGTTTCTCAGCAGCGCTGATGGTTTCCTGAGCTCTGCTCACGTCCGCTTCTAGTTTCGCCGCTTCTGTGGTACGACACTGGAACCTGTACAACACACACACACACACACACACACACATCAGAAAATAGGAATGGAGTCTTTAGTAAAAAAATTACCAAAACATGCTGATGTGATTTATGTTCCACGTGGTTTAAGAAGACCAGATTGGAACCCTTGGCCGTGTTCCAAATGCATTATACAGTCGTGGTCAAAAGTTTTGAGAAATACATAAATATTGGAAATTGGAAAAGTTGCTGCTTAAGTTTTTATAATAGCGATTTGCATCTACTCCAGAATGTTATGAAGAGTGATCAGATGAATTGAATAGTCCTTCTTTGCCATGAAAATTAATTTAATCCCGAAAAAAAAAACTTTCCACTGCATTTCATTGCTGTCATTAAAGGACCTGCTGAGATCATTTCAGTAATCGTCTTGTTAACTCAGGTGAGAATGTTGACGAGCACAAGGCTGGAGATCATTATGTCAGGCTGATTGGGTTAGAATGGCAGACTTGACATGTTAAAAGGAGAGTGATGCTTGAAATCATTGTGCTTTCATTGTTAACCATGGTGACCTGCAAAGAAACGCGTGCAGCCATCATTGCGTTGCATAAAAATGGCTTCACAGGCAAAGATATTGTGGCTACTAAGATTGCACCTAAATCAACAATTTATAGGATCATCAAGAACTTCAAGAAAAGAGGTTCAGTTCTTGTTAAGAAGGCTTCAGGGCGTCCAAGAAAGTCCAGCAAGTGCCAGGATCGTCTTCTAAAGAGGATTCAGCTGCGGGATCGGAGTGCCACCAGTGCAGAGCTGCTCAGGAATGGCAGCAGGCAGGTGTGAGCGCATCTGCACGCACAGTGAGGCCAAGACTTTTGGAAGATGGCCTGGTGTCAAGAAGGGCAGCAAAGAAGCCACTTCTCTCCAAAAAAAAACATCAGGGACAGATTGATCTTCATGCGAATGGACTGCTGAGGACTGGGGCAAAGTCATATTCTCGGATGAAGCCTCTTTCCGATTGTTTGGGGCGTGTGGAAAAAGGCTTGTCCGGAGAAGAAAAGGTGACGCTACCATCAGTCCTGTGTCATGCCAACAGTAAAGCATCCTGAGACCATTCATGTGTGGGGTTGCTTCTCATCCAAGGGAGTGGACTCACTCACAATTGTGCATAAAAACACAGCAATGAATAAAGAATGTTACCAAAACACCCTCCAACAGCAACGTCTTCCAACAATCCAACAACAGTTTGGTGAAGAACAATGCATTTTCCAGCACGATGGAGCACCGAGCCATAAGGCAAAAGTGATAACTAAGTGGTTCTGGGACCAAAACGTTGAAATTTTGGGTCCATGGCCTTGAAACTCCGCGGATCTTAATCCCATTGTGAACTTGTGGTCAATCCTCAAGAGGCGGGTGGACAAACAAAAACCCACCAATTCTGACAAACTCCAAGAAGTGATTATGAAAGAATGGGTTGCTATCAATCAGGATTTGGCCCAGAAGTTGACTGAGAGCAGCCCAGTCGAATTGCAGAGGTCCTGAAAAAGAAGTGCCAACACTGCAAATACTGACTCTTTGCATAAATGTCATGTAATTGTCGATAAAAGCCTTTGAATCGTATGAAGTGCTTGTAATTATATTTCAGTACATCACAGAAACAACTGAAACAAAGATCTAAAAGCAGTTTAGCAGCAAACTTGTGAAAACTAATATTTGTGTCATTCTCAAAACTTTTGGCCACGACTGTACACACTGAGTGTTGAACAGTTTTTACTTGTCCTTCAGCTCGGCCACTCGTTCTCCAACAGAGTTGAGCTGCGCCTCCAGTTTACTCATCCGGCTCTCCGTCTTACGCAGGTTCCTGACACACGGACATGGAGAGAGAGAGACGGAGACAGAAATGTTAAGTTCGTAAGAACAAAGTAGGGTAATGGAGGCGTTTGTCTGCATGCTTGAGTGTGTGTGTGTGTGTGTGTGTGTGTGTGTGTGTGTGTGTGTGTGTGTGTGTGTGAGTGTGTGAATGTACACACTCCATCAGTCCGGCTTGCTCAGTCTCTAGCGGTTGGATCTTCTCCAGGACATGAGAGTACTGGACATTCGCTTTCACCCATGCGGCTAACGGAGCAGCTGCTGCACTGGCGCGCTTTGCGTTCTATAACACACACACACACACATTTTAATAAAATTTTAGTTTTATTTTGATTTCAGAATTGAGAAACGTTTCTTATTAGCCTCCACCTCATTCTGAGTTGTGTGTGTATGTGTGAGTGTGAGAGAAAGAAAGAGAGACACGCCTTCGGATCGAACGACGCCCTGTTCCTGTGCAGTAACTCCTCCACGCTCTCCCGGATCTCGTGCGTGATGTTTCGGGCGTCGAACGTCACGATGTCCTCCCTAACTCCACGCTTAGCCAAGAAACTGAAATGCATAGTAGAGACAATACTAAGCGCCAAAAAAAAAAAAACTAGTGTTAAACACTCATTATAAAAAAATAAATAAATAAAGAAGAACCAAAAAGTACAAGTCTATATAACCTACTTTTTTGTATTACTGTCACAACTCCATTTGTCCTCACTTTAGCGAGAGACCGTTAGCGGATAAGTAAATAATTAAACGCTTTAACGCTTGAACTAACCTCTGTGTAACGTACTTTAATCACACACTCTCAGGAAAATGTTTCTATTTACCGCATGGAAATATACTCACTTAAGGCAGAGGAATTGGGTCTTTAAGTCTTTTCCCACAGATCCATTAATATACATATGAACACATGCGGTTTTAATCACCATCGTTAGAAGCCCTGAGTGCTTTAAATAAATTGGCTCTCATTAGTAAGTCACAGTTTTAGCTTTTGTTCTCATAACATAGTCCTCGCTCTCTCTCTCGCTCTCTCTCTCTCTTTTTTCATTCCTTATGTCATTCAAAACATGAGGTTTGTTTTTCTAGAGACAGATCCATATTTAGGCGGCACGGTGGATTCGTGGTAATTTGACACAGGCACACACACAGACACACGCGCACACACACTCTCGCCTTTACACCCCCCCTCCCCAGCTTCACACACACCGCGGTACAGACACACACTCTCTGCTTTACACAGAAAACTCTGCTCTGTCGCGATTCTTTTCAAAGGTTTTCTGTTAAAACAGTGTTTCCGTTGTGTGTGTGATTGTTGTGAAACTTAAAATGCGAGGTGGGGGGAGGGAGGAGGAGTTTTACTGTGTAAGACGAGGCGAGGGAAGGGGCTAATTCCACACACACACACACACACACACACACACACACACACACACATACACACACATACATACACATACATACACATACATACACATACACACACATACATACACACACAAATACACGGCGCCTGCGCGCACAAACGGAAACACTTATCTGTCTGGATTTATTTTAACTTTTTTTAAAGGTAAAGTGCAGGTTAATTTATTTTATTTTTACTTTATATATTGTATTAATTATTTTTATATATTTATTTTTTGGGGCTGTGGAACAAATAATTAGAGTTTTCATTATTTCTTATAGGAAAATTCGATTTGGGTTATGACTGTTTTGGAATACGAGCCTGCTTCCAGAACGACTTATGCTCGTAATCCAAGGTTCCACTGTAATGTTATTGCTAACTGTCTTTCTGGTTCTCTGGGTGGCAGTGGTGCAGGGTGCATTGGCCCACTCATCGTTGCCCGCAACTATAATTTGTTACTTGTGGTGGAGGGTGGGTGGAGATTACGGTGTACCAGGTAATGAATTCGAAGCACAGATGCGGTAACATGAGTTCATCAAGAGTAGGAAAGAAACGATAATCAAATACAAGACATTAATTTCTTCTTATATCCAGGACGTTGTTTTTCAGACAAGTAATAAAATGAGTTTCAAATGACACCCTGACTACAAGCGTTTGGGGCCGCACCTCTTCATGCTGACCCAGGAAGTGTCGAATATTCCCATGAGCCTCAGCACGCCCTCCAGAATGTCCCTGATGACGTCTGGTGGCATTCGCAGCGAGCGAATCTCAGACAGAGACTCGGATTTAATGTTTCCAACAGCTTGCTTTGCCTCTTCAACCAGGGGCTACACACACACACACACACACACACACACACACACACATTTATTAAGTTATGGAAGCAGCTATGATGGAAAATAAAGAGCTTAGTCTAGATTATGGAAGTGCCAAAATTCCTCAAAGAAAAATAGCATGGAGTTTTATTTTTGATACCTTGTCAAAAATATGACAACTACCTTTAGAACCAGAACCATTTATTGCACTTTTTAGTGCTGACTCAAGTGGTGCTCGTCTGAATGACGCTAGGAGAACGACCCTGTTTAAGTGGCAGGAGCCGTCGCCACTGTGTGGGTGCTCACTGGATTAAAGAGGTCTTGTATTTTATTCATCTAGGAAAGATTCGGTATTCTATAAAGGGATCCACTCAGGAATTTTATGATGTCTGGCAACCATTTATGACCCATTTTGAAAATATAGAATTGGAAACATAAATTGGATCTGTAATAAAAAATTATTATTTTTTTTAGTTTCCGCTTCTAATACATCCTTCTTTTCCTTTTTTTTTGTTTGATGTGTAATTAATTAATAAAAATGTTTTTTCTTTTTTTTGTGGGGTGGGGGGAGAGGTACGGGTAGAAAAAAAATAGTGTACAAATGTATGTATGTATATGTACCTTGTTTATATTTCCAATAAAGACTGTGATAAAAAAAAAATGTTGAATTATGTAAAATGAACAAAGACTTGTTGGAATAAAAAAATAAAAAAATAAAT
>QNUK01000195.1:902500-942500 GCA_013621035.1 Clarias magur
AAAGAGACAGAGTGAGAGAGACAGACAGTAGGACAGACAGGGAGGACGCAAGAGGAATTAACAAAAATATAAGGAGACAAAGGCCAAGAAATGGAGAAAGCAAATCACAGAGAGAATCAGAAACGGATAGAAAGAGAGAAAGACAAAAAGAGAGATCAGGAAAGCAAGACAGAGCCACACACACACACACACACACACACACACACACACACACACACACACAGTCCCTGTCTGACCTTGGTAATAACCTCTGTGAGGTCATTGGAGTTGAGATGTCCAAGTGGTTTCCCGTAAATTGGGAGGGGCTTGCCGTGACCACGCCCATCATGACTCGCACCCCAAGTCACAAAGAATGTGTCTGAGAGAGACACAAAAAAACACATAATTATAAATGAATATAATTGCGCTTGTGTGTGTGTGTGTCCTCGCTGTGTGTGCGTGTGTGTGTGTGCGCGTATGTGTGTGTGTTACCCGACATGTTGTCCAGCACATCAGAGCCCCAGTCTCCACGGATGACAGAGCTGAGGATGTTATCGAACACGTGCAGGTCTTTATCTGAGACGAGTTTGTCCCTGAAGAGCCGACGAGCCTCGTACGCCACCACCTCCAGCACGGAGTCTGAGGGAGTAAGGCATTTACCTACACACACACACACACACACACACACACACACACACACACACACACACACACCTGTTAGATCACACCCAGGTGGAGCGGCTCATGTGTGTGATTAAATACACGTGTATGAGACGTACCGTATATACACTCATCGGCAGCAGTGACAGAGACAGAAAGACAGGATATTAGTTTTGAGCTCATTCGCTCAAGTTCACGCCTCATTACTGTTCTTACTCAGATGCGAGGACGCGCTTCTGAATTTGTACCTGTAGAACCTCTTCCATTCGAAAACAGTGCTCGTTACAGTGAGACGCTTATTGAAGACTAAACTTCGGATTAAACGCAGAGGACTGATATCCGAGTCGTCATGATCTCGCGTGACGATGCACGTCCGCACACTTCTGCCTACACTGTCTTCATTTTGAGGTATTACCGCATCCTCGCTGATCTCGCTCCGTCTGACTTTCACCTGTTAGGTCCCCTGAACAATAATTCACGAGGACGAAGATTCACTTCTGATGAAGGACTGAAGACAGCAGAGCGTTCGTGACTCGCCGCTCAGAATAAAGGGATGGACAGACAGAAAGACAGACAGATAGATGGACAGACATAGCGATAGTCAGATAGATGGACAGACAGAAGGAAAAACAGATAGATGGACAGGCAAAGGGACAGACAGACAGAAAGACTGACAGATAGATGGACAGAGGGACAGACAGACAGAGGGGCAGACAGACAGAAAGACAGACAGATAGATGGACAGACAAAGGGATAGACAGACAGAATGACAGACAGATAGATGGACAGACAGAAAGACAGACAGATAGATGAACAGACAGAAAGATAGGCAGATAGATGGACAGACAGATAGATGGACAGACAGAATGACAGACAGATAGATGGACAGACAGAAAGACAGACAGATAGATGGACAGACAGATAGATGGACAGACAGAAAGACAGACAGATAGATGGACAGACATAGCGATAGTCAGATAGATGGACAGACAGAGGGAAAAACAGATAGATGGACAGGCAAAGGGACAGACAGACAGAAAGACTGACAGATAGATGGACAGAGGGACAGACAGACAGAGGGGCAGACAGACAGAAAGACAGACAGATAGATGGACAGACAAAGGGATAGACAGACAGAATGACAGACAGATAGATGGACAGACAGAAAGACAGACAGATAGATGGACAGACAGAAAGATAGGCAGATAGATGGACAGACAGATAGATGGACAGACAAAGGGATAGACAGACAGATAGATGGACAGACAGAAAGACAGACAGATAGATGGACAGACAGAAAGACAGACAGATAGATGGACAGACATAGCGATAGTCAGATAGATGGACAGACAGAGGGAAAAACAGATAGATGGACAGGCAAAGGGACAGACAGACAGAAAGACTGACAGATAGATGGACAGAGGGACAGACAGACAGAGGGGCAGACAGACAGAAAGACAGACAGATAGATGGACAGACAAAGGGATAGACAGACAGAATGACAGACAGATAGATAGACAGACAGAAAGACAGACAGATAGATGGACAGACAGAAAGACAGACAGATAGATGGACAGACAGAGGGACAGACACTGAAGACAGTCAGAAGGACTGAAGACAGCGCAGCTGTGTGTCAGCTTTAACATGGACGTAGATGGCTGCAAACTGGTGACTGTCAGGTGACGCCTCGTTTAGGTGTTGATGATTCATTCAAGGTTTCATTGTACTGCCATCTAGTGGACAGGTTTTGTGTAGCAACTAGGTAGTAACATCGCAAAGCCAAGAGATTCTGTGTGCATTTTCCTTCTTCGTATATTATATAAGACCTTCATTGTGAAATGCAAAAAAAATATTCTTGAAAAAATCCTAAATCTTGATTCATGAATTTAAAAACAAAACTCTCCATTATAATGATTCAGTCACGTGATTCTGGCAAACGTCTGTCGTTGGTCACGTGACTCCGAGGGAACTGACATGCGCCTCGAAGCGAGGCTTCATTTGGACACGTCCCCTCCTGCTCAATACAAGCTTCAAACATTCTGCGTCACAGTGACATCACTATTGCGAACGTCTCGTCTGTTAGCGTTGTGTAATTAGCGCTCACCTGCGGTCAGGTCGTATCTGAGCAGGTTCAGGACCCACTGGGTCAAAACGCAGGGAGTGAACAGATAGTGACTGTGGTCATCTACGGTCAACTTAGCCTTCACCTGAAACACACACACACACACACACACACACGTCAGATTGATCTTACACTAACTCATATATACACACGCGTCATCCATCGGCCGATCGGAGCGGACCTGCTCGTAGACTTGGACCAGCGATCCGGCGAGCTGATGAATCTTCCCGACAGAGCTCCAGGTGGGATGATTACCCAGAGTTCTTTGCAGCACAGGTGACAGGTATGCGCTGTAGATAGTCTGGAGCTGCTCTCTGTCTGGATAACTGCAGAAAAACACACACACACACACACACACACACACACACATAGATTAGGGGAAAACAAAACAACCCATGAAGTCCAGATGAATTCGTCACATGTGTGTGTGTGTGTGTGTGTGTGTGTGTGTGTGTGTGTGTGTGTGTGTGTGTGTGTGTGAGAGAGACTCACTCCATGGTGCAGATGCGCACTATAGACGTGAAGCGTGACGTGAGCGTGTGACGTCCCACAGCGCCTCCGACCGACATCGAGCAGACGATCTGGATGTTCTCCAAACCGACCCACTCCAGACTTTCATCGTAAAAGCCGTGATACGTCAGCACCTGAGAGATACACTCACACACACACACACACACACACACACACACACACACACACACACACACCCACACTCACAAAAGTAAGTACACCCCTCTAATTTCAGACAACGTCTTAGTACTTGTATACTTGTAATCCTTGTATAACAGTATAGATTTACTCTCAGCCGAAAGTAACTCGACATTCTGTACGGCCATTGATGTCAAAATAACTAGCAACAAAAGTAAGTACACCCTAAGTGATAACAGCTGTACTGTAGATCTTTAACCGTGCAAAGTCACATGACCTATTCATCACGTTCGTGTGATTGTCAGAGGCCTTTTGTGAGTGCAGATTCAGACGTGTGTGTGTGCGTGTTTGTGTGCGTGTGTGTGTGTGGGTGATGTTTTAAATAAATGAAATAACCTGCTGCAGGAAAGCGATCAGGTTGCTGGTGCCCCACTTGTCCGGTTTGGGGAGGTTGATGTCTTTGAGGTAGAGGACGAGCCGTTCGCAGTCACGCGGCCGATACACTCGGTGTGTGTTAGAGCTGATGCACACACATGTGTGGGTGAGTTTCTGCAGGACGTGACGCGAGGTGGTCTGAGCGCTGCAGTGGACCACCGCCACCTGGGTGGAGCGCAGCCTGGAGAACGCATAGTGCAACAACATCCTACACACACACACACACACACACACACACACACATAGCATAACTGTTAATGTTACTCAGATGTGAATGAACCATAACTGTGCTTAAACTCTATGCACAATGAATATGTGTGTATGCAATAATATATATATATATATATATATATAATATATTATATATATATATATATATATATATATGTGTGTGTGTGTGTGTGTGTGTGTGTGTGTGTGTGTGTGTGTGTGTGTGTGTTACCCCTTGCCACAGCCCTCAGGCCCAACCAGCAGGAACGGCTGCGTGTGTCCAGCCTGGAGCCAGTGTGTGAAGCTGTGCACAACTTGCTGTGTGTGCGGAGTGTGTATGACCGGGAGTGTGTGCATGCTGCTGAAGTCGTCCACACACACTCCGTCGCCACGCTGCAGCTCATACGCACGCATGCGCCCAGAGTCGGGATCGTAGCACAGATCCAGAGGGTTCCGTGGATCAGGAGGGATCTCGCCTGCCCAGGTAAGAACCTACACACACACACACACACACACACACACACACTATTACATAACTATATACACACACAGTACTGTGCAAAAGTCTTAGGCACCATATTATATGCTGTACCAATTTTGTTATATATGTTTATCATGTCTGCATAATTATGTACAAAATCATTCAGTATTTCCATATATAAGTTAAAAATTAATAAATAAAGAACAATTCAGGAAAATATATGCATGGCTGTAGAGAGAAAAAATAGCACAAGAGAGACCAGTTTTTCCGATGGAAACAAACAAACAAAAAAGTACGCTCCTGGGATTTGCATAAAAATAGAAAGGAGCGAGTGTGACAAAGTTACAGAAGAACTTGTATATCTCCAGCAAACTCAGTAAAACCTAAGAGCTGTTTTATTATAAAACTGAACAAATCTGTGTCTAAAACTCCTGATTTTAAGCAATGAGTTTTCACTCCAAATATTGACTGGTTATTTTATTGATCTTTATAGAAGTTTCTTTTATGCAGAAATGTTTTCAAAAGCATCTTTTGCTTATGCCATATTTTTGTAATGTGCCCAAGACTTTTGCACAATACTATAAGTAAAGTAGTTGTTAGGTTTTACTGAGCTTGCTGGAGAATACAAGTTCTTCTGGTAACTTTGTCACACTCGCTCCTTTCTATTTGTATGCAAATCCCAGGAGCGTACAGTAGATTTTTTCTTTGTTTCCATCTGAAAACTGGTCTGTCTTGTGCTATTTTTTTTTTCTTTCTTTACAGCCATGCATATATTCTCCTCTAATGTTATTTATTTATTAATTTTAAAGTTATATATTGAAATACTAAATGATTTTGTACATAATTATGCAGACATGACAAACATATTTAACAAAATTGGCACAGTATATAATATGGTACCTAAGACTTTTGCACAGTACTGTAAATATATACACACACACAGTTTATATACAGTATATACACACAGCCTTACAACATGACTTGTACGTGAGCTCTGACCTGCCTGGCGAACCCCTGTCGTGATTTCAGCTGCAGGTTTCCTCCGAGTCCACGGATCAAGCCAACGATGAACTCGCCCCGCTCGCTCACACCCCTCAGATGGGACAATCCATTCAGGACGGCACCGACCAGACTGGTGTCTACCACACACTCGCCCTGGAGAGACAGAAATTATAGGTATATTTACAGGTATATTATAGTGATATATTTAATATATCCGTGTTTCCCACACATTCAAAAAAAAAAAAATTCCAGATTACTCTTGCGATCCGAGCTGTTTATGTACATGTACCTTATATTCAATACCTTAGATGTAACTATAAATCTATATAAAAATCTATAGTCACTATGAAACAGTATAAAGTATTATTAAGTATATTAAGTATTTTTGCGTATGTAATGTGTGTATAACGTGTGTATAACATGTGTGTGTGTCTGTGTGTGTGTGCGTACCTGCGTCAACACCCAGTTGAGTGCTCTCTGGAAGTAATCGTTAATCCAGATCTCCAGATTGTCCCTGTTCTCCAGCTGCTCTCTCCTCAACCATGCTTTCAGCAGAGCGCTCACATCAGTGTCCTCATCGCTGCCACAAACACACACACAAACACACTATATTAAACACCATCACACACTTATTACACTTCGCTCGGCTGCTCGTAAAGAGTGTGATGATGTGATGATGCTACCTGAGGAAGATGATGCCCATGCGGGAGATGGTGGCGGGGGAAGCGCAGCTCAGGTCGTGGGTCTCGAACAGGAAGTTGACGTTCGGGCCGAACTGGATGCGCTCCCCGCTCGGCATCGTCAGCAACCGGTTGTCATCCAGGACCGAGTTCAGGGACTCCACCCACTCTGGGTCGATATCGCCGTCACAGACGATCCACGAACTCACCTCTAGAGAGAGACACAGAGACAGGGAGCGAGAGATAAGCAGAGTAAACGACAGAGAAACATACTGAAAAACAAAAATAGAGATCTTTTTGATACACTGATTAGTGACTGTGTGTGCGCGATGGCTTTTGAGAAGGTTGTGCGTCACCTTGAGGCTCCCTGATGACCTGTCTGGAAGCGGCGGTGATGACTCCGTCGCTCCACTCGCGCGTGTCCATGTCCATGTGTCCGAGCAGCTGCTGCCTGCTCAGCGCTTTGGGGTTGACGGTGTGGTGCTGCACCGTGACGCCGAGGCGCTTCAGCGCGGCGCGCAGCACACGCCACACGGTGGACTTCCCGCAGCCGCTCGGACCGACCATGACCACGCCCATCCGCTGCCTCATCTGTTCGTAAAGCTCCAGAGCCTTCCTCACCTACACACACACACACACACACACACACACACACACACACACACACACACACACAAAGTATGGCATCTTCTTCAAAAGATCATAAGTCTAACATTTTTTTCCCCCAAAGTGTTCCCCTTGGTGTGTGTACCTGGCTGGGTATGATCTCGAGCTGTGCTTCTTCGTACGCGCCCTGTAGGGCGGCCTTCAGCTCTTCGTAGTGCACTTCGTTGAAGTCGACTGAAGGAAAGACGTCTCCGAGGAGGGCGTCGAAACGGGCGCTGTCGGAGAACGTCAGCTTCGAGAGCGTGTTCAACCTGAGAGCCTGCACCACTAACACACTCTCGTTCACTGGACAGACAGACGGTTAGTGCGTTAGTAGCAGTAATAATAATAATAATAATAATAATAATAATAATAACAATAATAATAATAATAATACCTTGTGTGTGTTGTTTTCTCTGGAGCTGTAATAAATTCCCACAACCTTTCAGCACCGTCTTTAGAGCACGCAGCCCCCAGTCATAGTGCTGCTGAGGGGTCAACAACTCCCTACACACACGTGTGATATAAATGTGTATCAGTATTGGTACAAGTTATGGATGGTACGTTTAGCTCTCTGTGTGTATGTGTGTGTGTGTGTATATGTGTGTGTGTGTGTGTGTGTTTGTGTGTGTCTTATTTATCCCAACCTGGCCAGGTTGAACACAGCGGTGAGTTTGCGTGCGAGCTCTTTCCCCTGTTTGAAGCCCTCTGAGTAGAGGATGACCTCGGCAATGAGCTCGTTATCGGGGGTTGTCATGGCGACGGGGCGGAAAAGTTGCTTCAGGTTGTCTGGGAGTTTCTGCCTGCCTCCGTAACCTTTCCCGGCGGGGTTCAGCGTGATAAACACACCGGAGTTTGGGTCCAGCTCCACCTACACACATGCACACACACACACACACACACACACACACACACACACACACACACACACACACACACAGTTCACTCTATGAATTATCTGTAGATAAAGACTGATACGACTCACCTGCATGAAAGTCAGAAATGATCCGCACTCCAGTTATATTAAAACTGTTCAAGGCTGTACCTGATGAAGGTAAGAACCACTTACGGAAGAGCACATACAGAAGCGTTTGGATTTCTGAAAACGAGATTTGAACCGATACTCTAAGAAAGGTAAAGTTATTTAAAAAGAATCATTATTGGTCCCGAGACACGGGTTCATCACTGCGAGCCTGAGAGTGAACGGCAGAGTACGGAAAGGAAACATCCTCAATCACAGACCGAGGAAAACTTCAAAAGTCGACCATCAGCTGGAAAATTCATCAACGCTTAGTTTTCTGGAATTCTCCAAAAGTATTGGAACATTATCAAGAAAAAGGTTCGACAATTAACAGTGTTCGTTACAGTGAGACGCTTATTGAAGAGCTGGAGACTAAACCTCAGATTAAATGCAGAGGACTGATATCCAAAGGGCGTCGTGATCTCACGTGTCGATGTACGCCTGCACGCGTTTTCTACAGTACAACCGGAGTGCGGATAATTTTTGACTCACCCTCGCACCATATATTACTGAAGGATCATTTATGAAGCAAACAGCATCAGTCATTCTAGTGAAGCTGAGTAAATTGTAGAATGGCCAAATTAGGCATAAAATCGTGTGTGTATGTGTGTGTGTGTGTGTGTGTGTTACCTCTTTGCCCAGGAGGTGACAGGTGTCTCTGTGCTGTCTCAGCGAGTCCTGAATGGCCTGGATCTGCATGGACACGGCAGACAGCACGGCTTCCTCCAGACGATTAAACTCATCGAAGCAGCCCCAGGCGCCGCACTTTATCAACCCCACGAAGATACGACCCATAGACTTCACGTCGATGCCCTACACACACACACACCCACACACACACACACACACACACAAAGAAATACAAACTGAATCTTTTGTGCTTCTGTAACTTTTTCAACATGATCAATCTTATACAGTAAAGTTAACAGATTTATTTAAAACATTTGTAATAATTCCCATGATGACGTGTCCTGTGATGAGCTACAGTGGAACCTTGGATTACGAGCATAATTCGTTTAGTGGGCTCGTATTCCAAAACACTCGTAAAACAAATAGAATTTTACCATAAGAAATAATGGAAACTTAAATTATTCGTTCCACAGCCCAAAAAATAAATACATAAAAATAATTAATACAATATATAAAGTAAAAATAAAACAAATTAACCGGCACTTTACCTTTAAATAAAGTAAGAATAAATCCCGACAGATAAGTGTTTCTGTTTATGTGCGCAGACGCTGTGTGCGTGTGGAAAGAATGTTTTATCTGAAAAATTAGCAAGGAGCATCGCTAATGAATCACTGCTGTAAAGTAAAAAAAAATAAAAAATGAACCAGCACTTTATCTTTGAAAAGAATGAGTGTGTGTCTGTATGTGTGTGTGCAGCCGAGGGGGAGGGGGGTGTAAAGGCAAGAGAGAGAGAGAGAGAGAGAGAGAGAGAGAGTGTGTGTGTGTGTGTGTGTGTGTGTGTGTGTGTGTTGGTGTCAAATTACGCGAGCGCGCACACACATAGCACTAACGACACGCTGAAACAGAGAGGGAGATGTTGATTATACCAGTAAGAGACGAGCACTAAGACCCAGCAGGGAACATGATTACCCACAGTTCCGCAGCGCAAGAGAGAGAAAAACCATTGGTTCAGTTGTGATCACGTGACACTCGGTGTCATAATAAGAAGCGCATGCGTGATACATGATACTCGGCACTCGTAAACCAAGACTTGTGCTCGGTTTCCAAGTCAAAATGTATTAAAAATATTTGCTCGTCTTGTGGAACACTTGCAAACTGCGTTACTCGCAATCCGAGGTTCCACTGTATTTATTTATGGAAGATAAAGCTGGATGAGTAAACGTTTTCAGACGATGTTTGTAAAAAGTGTACGAAACAACAATAAATAAATATTCTTCTGCATTGTGTGTGTGTGTGTGTGTGTGTGTGTGTGTGCGCACCTCATCGCAGTTGAACACGAGCACCTGTCGACCCAGCAGCCCTCCCAGCGCTTTAACAGACTCGGTTTTGCCGGTTCCTGCCGGTCCGTATGGGTTTCCTCCCAAACCCATCCTCATGGCCTGAGTCAGCGTCAGGTAGCACTTATCCGTCAGAGGAGTGTGCACTAGCTTAGGGGCGTTACCCTGACGCACAGAACAAGTCAGAAAAACAAAGAGTGTAAACAAAGAGAGACACTGTGGTCTATTATGCGTTTATACGTTAAAGAGCATGTGTGTGTGTGTGTGTGTACCTGGTACTCGTAGGTGTAGTTGAACAGCACATCGACCATGTGTACAGCGCAGCGCTGGTCCCTGTTCAGGTAGAAACGCAGCTGTTTTGTCCACACCCAGTCGTCCGTGCTGCGAACCTGAGCCTCCAGGAGCTCCCGCACCACCGAAAGGTTGTGGATCACGTCCAGGATCAGAGCCTTCAGCTTCAACTGTAGCACGCTGGACTCTGGATACACACAGTATACGCGCACGGAGCGCGGCTCTGGTGATTGAACTCGCTTAAACACACTACGAGATACACAGACGCGCGCACACACACACACACACACACACACACACACAAACACTTCCTGCACCTGCAGACTCGATGCGGCCGTTGGTGTCAGTGTAGTGCTCCAGTTTAGCCGCCAGCTCCAGCTCCAGCTGGTGCAGGTTGTGCTCGCGGATGGCGCTTTCCACATCCTCGGTAAACTGGATCTGTTCAGCCAGGCACAGGATCTGTTCACACACACACCCAGATTTCATCAGACCATTAACAAATTATTAATATTTATCTTGCACTGTTTAATTGTACTAGCAGTAATGACCTGCAATATAATATAACCGTTATCTAATCTTATATTATTTAATAATCATAAGGTTTATATGACATAATAAATACATTAGATATATTTTGCGCAATCCTACCTAATTAATACAATTATAACTAAAATATACACTTTTTACACTATAAAACGTTCCTTTTTTTTTTTTTACTTTTCAAAATTTATTTTAATAATAGTACTTGGCACACCATTCATATTTATTAGGTTAAATTTTTCCTGATCACAACATAAGTTTATATCCCATTCCATATCGTATGAAGGCCGTACAAGTCAAACCGGGACTTGTGATGGCTTTTCTGATGAATTAAGGTTTAAAACCATTAACATTTACAGACCAGTTTAATCACAGTCTGGTGGAGGGGGGCGCTCTTGCAGGACAATGGAGTAGGACGTGTTTGGCTCGTGCTCTCGCCGAACTCTTGTTTTTTTTTTTTATATAAATAAGCGCTTTATTTTACAAAACGCTATATAAAATCTCATATGATTTTCGCTTTGAAATAAGGGGAAAATTAATATGCGGGTCAATGGCGGAAAAGCTACGCAAATATAAATACGATGCATCATCCACCACTAGGCCCAACGTCGCCTCGTCTTCGTGCTCCACCGTCACTCGGTCTCGACACCACCCCCTCCGGGCAGTCCAGAGAAAATGGATGTTGAGGCCTTAAAATCCGAGATTCTTCGCTCATTAAAAGAAGACATCTCAGCAGTAATTAAGGCTGAACTGAAAAATGCGCTTGCCGATGATTTCAGCTCCCTTAAAAACGAGATACAATCCGTTAAAAAGGAAATTATAAATAATGCGGCGGCATTTCACTCCGAAATAGAGCAGATGAAGACCGTGATACAGGAGGTGGAAGGCGGCCTATCAACGTGGTCAGACGAGGTGACAACTTTAAAATCTGTGGTGACTGGTTTAAAAACAGAGATAGCTGAGCTGAGAGGGAAATGCGAGGACATGGAGGGAAGGATGAGAAGATGTAATATCAGGATTGTGGGAGTAGCTGAGACGGATGGATCAAACTCCACTGCGTTTGTTGCGAGGCTGCTGAGAGAAACATTACAAATGGAAAGAGATGTGCTTGTGGACTACTCGCATAGGATTCAGGCTCAGAGAAGATCGGATGGGAAACCGCGTGTCATCATGGCTAAACTTCACTATCACCAAGACTGTGTCGAGGTGTCGAGCCGTGCGCGCGCTCGGGCTCCACTGAGATTTAATGGAGAATCAGTCGCCATCTTTCCGGCTTATACTGCAAGCGTCGCCAAGGCCGCGTTCACGGAGGTTCGGAAATGACTGCGTAACCGTCAGGGAGTTCAGTTTGGCATCTTATACCCAGAACGTTTACGTGTTTCACATGACGGAAGAGAAAATGTATTTACAGTTGCAGAGGAAGCGATGAGGTATATTAAGAATAACATTATCCCCACAGAGGCTTGGAAACACTTGACTTCTATCCGTCTATACCGTTTTCCAGCCTAGATCATGCTTCAGTGGAGCAGTGACCTTTGTGTCTGCACTGTTTTTAGCTCCTCCTAGAGGATGTAGAAGGTACTGTTCAGTCATGAGCGGGAGACTTTCCACGGATAATTTTGACATGACAATATTTACTTAATAGTCTCGCTGCTGATGAGAACATCACTGATTCTATTATAAATGCACAGTTAAGGTTTCCTTCTCTTTTTGTATTTATTTAATTTACTATTATTATTATTATTCCTTTATTTTATTTTTGATTTTTTACTATATCTTTTAAAAATTATATAATATTGCTCTTTCTCAATTGTGAGCTTGAGTTGCTTAGTTGCATTTTAAGAGAAGTGTCTAATATTATTGCCTTTGCCGGTGCCATTAGGCTTAATTTTATTTACTTCTTTTCCTATTGTTATTAATGTTATTACCATTATTATTGTTATTGTTATTACTATGTTATTCCGCAGATTTTACGATATATCGTAATGCGCTATTTGAGTTACTTTAGTATGGTGGGTTTGGCGGGAGCATGAGCTGTTGGCTCTGTAGAGCTCCCAACACAAACACTTCATGTGTGGATTAGTTTTCAAAGGGTATCAAGTTCACCATGTTCTTGTAGGTGATGAGGGGGGAGGAGGGGGTTTATCGTTTTTTCTTTTCTACCAGACCAATTCTGTCAGATGGCCATGTTAATTTTGACTTGTTGTCATGTTGCTTTTATAGATTTCATATATATAAACACTTCCCTTTGAGATGACAGGTATAAAAACTTCTAAAGGGCTGGATGGCTGTTCAGTCAATTTCGTGAGCTGGAATGTTAAGTCACTTAACCATCCAGTGAAACGTAAAAAGATATTTGCACATTTAAAACAACTTGATGCAGACATCACATTTCTTCAGGGGACTCATTTACGTACAACTGATCATTTCCGGCTTAGAGAGAGTGGGGCGGAACAGATAGATCACTCCAATTTTCATTCAAAAGCTAGAGGTGTGGCCATACTTATTAAGAAAAATACGCCATTCACTATGACTAGTGTAGAGGCTGATTCCTCAGGGCGATATGTTATTGTGGTGGGCCAGCTTTATTCCCTCCCGGTCATCCTAGCCAATATTTATGCACCAAACTGGGATAACCCTGCATTTTTCTCGAATCTTTTCTCTCGGTTACCAAATATGACATCACACCACCTTATTCTTGGTGGCGACATGAATTGTGCACTCTCCCCCATTTTAGACCGTAGTTCGTCCAAAAAAGCTCCCCTTTCTAAATCAGCACGTACAATTAAACTTTTTCTTAAATCATATGGTGTAGCTGACGTTTGGCGGTTTCGTAATCCTACTTCCAGAGAATATTCCTTCTTTTCCTCCGTTCATAAAACTTTTTCCCGTATAGATGGACAAGAGACTTCTTCCTTGCATTACCAAGTGTCATTACGGAGCTATAGTTATATGTGATCATGGTCCCCTAACTATGAAAATGCGTATCCTCAATACACAATCCAGTTACCGTCCCTGGAGGTTCAACTCTCTGCTTCTATCAGAGGAAGCATTTACCGAATTCATTTCCTCTGAGATCACATTATTCCTTGAGATCAATCAAACACCAGGGATGGACTCTTCAACTATATGGGAGTCACTTAAGGCATATTTATGAGGCCAGATAATTTCATATTGCGCAAGAAAAAATAAAAACAACACAGTACGCCTTAGAGAGCTGGCTGATGAGATACTGGAATTAGACAGACTATATAGTTATATACCCTCTGCAGACATAATGAAAAAGCGGATACTATTACAGACTTGAGTTTGAGCTCCTGTCAACAAGGCAGGCTGAATATCTTATTTCTAAATCAAGACATATGTCTTATGAGCATGGGGACAAGACTGGGCGAATACTTGCTCATCAGCTAAGACAAAGGACGGCCAATCAGTCCATTCCTGTAATGAATGATGAGCAAGGCTTAAAAAATACTGATAGACTTAAAATTAATTCATGTTTCCAAAATTATTACCAGTCACTATACACTTCCGATTCATGTGTCGATCCTCTTGCCTTAGACGTCTTTTTCTATAATTTACATATCCCTTCTATAGATCCAGTGACAGCTGCTGAATTGGAAGAAAATCTCACGGTCGAGGAAATAGCATCAGCAATTAGATCTATGCAGTGTGGCAAATCACCGGGACCGGATGGTTTCCCAACAGATTGATTTAAAAAATTTTCAGAACAGCTTTCCCCTTTATTGTTATCAGTTTTTGAAGAGTCGCTTTCATTAAAATCCCTACCACCAACCATGCGTCAGGCAGTTATTTCATTAATCCTTAAAAAAGACAAGAACCCTCTCGAGTGCAGCTCATACCGTCTAATCTCCCTTCTTAATACTGATGCCAAAGTGCTTGCTAAAATCCTTGCGCGACGTTTAGAGAGGGTGTTGCCCTCCATCATATCACCTGACCAAACAGGGTTTATTAAGAATCGTTATTCTTTTTTTAACATTAGACGACTGTTGAACATTCTTTACGGCCCCTCTCCACCCGGCACGCCGGAGGTAGTTCTCTCATTGGATGCGGAAAAGGCATTTGACCGTGTGGAGTGGTGTTATCTTTTCAATACATTAGAGAGGTTTGGATTTGGTCGTAAGCTTATATCATGGATAAAACTTTTATATACGTCTCCATTAGCTGCTGTGCGTACTAATAACAGCATATCTGATTATTCTGAGCTTCAACGCGGCACGAGGCAGGGATACCCTCTGTCTCCACTTCTATTTGCAGTTGCAATGGAACCACTTGCTCTAAATTTGAGACAGAGAGCCGATATCAAGGGTATTCAGCGGGCAGGATTGGAGCATAAGGTTTCGCTTTATGCGGACGACATGTTATTATACTTGTCACAACCCCTGACAAATTTACCTAAATTAGTGACTCTACTTACAGATTTTGGCTAAATATCTGGCTATAAAGTTAATATTCAGAAAAGTGAACTAATGCCTGTTGGTGATGGAGTCTGTCGTCTTTAAGCTCAGTTCCCTTTAAAATTAGCCTCAAAAAATTTTAATACCTTGGGATCTGGGTTACGCATGATCATAAAGACTTGTATGGAGTCAATTATCCACCTCTTTTATCTAATTTAAAACAAGACCTTGAGCGTTGGGACCACCTCCATCTTTCACTGGGTGGAAGAATTAATACAATAAAAATGAGTGTATTGCCCAAGTTTTTGTATATTTTTCAAAGCCTTCCCTTATTCTTAACAAAATCTTTTTTCTCCAAATTAAATAATCAGATTTCAACCTTTATTTGGAACAAAAAAACACCAAGAATTAAAAGAAGAGACATACTGCAGAGACCTCGTGCAAAAGGAGGGATGGCACTTCCAAATTTCCTGTATTATTATTGGGCAGCCAGTATAAGAACAATGATGTTCTGGTTAAATAATGACATTAATCCCCCTGTTTGGACAATTCTTGAGGGGGCTTCAGTTAGCCCCACCTCTGTAATAGCACTACTGTGTTCCAAAATACCATTTGTTCAACCAATCTCTAGTTTGACCTCTAATCCAGTTCTTATACATTCAGTTAAAATCTGGAATCAGGTCAGACTATTGTTTTCCCTTAAACAGTTACCACAGGCTGCCCCAATTGCTATAAATTACATGTTTGTTCCATCAATGATGGATAACGCTTTTGAAGTTTGGGCTAGAAAGGGTTTGGTCTCACTGTCTCAGCTTTATATTGATGGAAATTTTGCATCCTTCGAACAGTTGGTACAGAAATACGATATTCCCAAATCACATTTTTATAGATACTTGCAGCTTCGGAACTTTGTGGCATTGAATTCTAATAATTTCCCATCATGCCCTCCACTTTCTTTATTAGATTCAATATTTGAATGTAAATCAGTACTAAAACAAACTATACGCAGGATTTATGAATTACTCAGTATGTATGATTCAACACCTTTAGATTTACTCAGAAATAAATGGGAGACAGATTTAGATGAACCAATTTCAGAGGAAATCTGGCACAAAGTAATACAGGGAATTTTCTCTTCATCCACTTGCCTTAGACATGCTGTAATACAATTTAAGATTGTGCATCGTCTACATTGGTCAAAAGTCAGACTTTCTAAGATCAAAGCCGATGTAGACACCACATGTGATAGATGCAGGCAGGCTCCTGCAACTCTGCTGCATATGTTTTGGACTTGTCCAAGACTCTACATGTTCTGGACTAATATTTTTTGAGACCTTTTCTGAACTATTTGGAGAGATAGTAGAACCATCTCCATTTACTGCATTGTTTGGTGTGGCCCCAGAAAACACTAGTTTGAACCAAAGAAAAATTAAAATTTCTGTTCCCTTTTGGCTAGGAGACTGATCCTGACTAAATGGAAAGACCCTGATCCACCTACATTTAGCCACTGGATAAGGGAAGTGATGTACCATCTTAAGCTGGAGAAAATTAGATATACACTTAGGGGGGCTACTGACACATTTTATAATATTTGGCAGCCTTTCTTAACTTTTGCTGAGGGCTTGAACGCTGATAATATTGTACTGTAAAGGAAGCTTGTGGGGAAGATTACTTACATATGTTATTATTTAGTTTTTTTTTATCTTTTTATGGACATCTGATTGTTATAGCATCCTTGTGTTTGTCTGGTGTTGGGGTGGGTTGGTTTTGTGTTCTCTTTTGTTGTGTTTTCTTTGTATAGTTTGAAAATAAATTCAAAAAAACTTTGATAAAAAAAATAATAATAATCACAGTCCGGTGATGAGACTCATAGCCGCAGTAGAACATCTGAATGTTCGTGAGAGGCCGGCGTTTCAGACGTGAACCAGACAGGCAGTCTGATCATGAGTTCCGGCGCACTGAGAAAACTTTGTACCTTGATGGTGTCCAAGCACTACTGAGACGCTTAGATAAGTGCATTAGTGTAGCGTGGGATTATATGGAGAAATAGAGGGAGTTTTTACTCTCAGGACTTTGTTCTGTTTTTCTGCGCAGTCAAAGGTCCTGGTTTGACTTGAACACTCCTTATAGTAATATTACATTGATACTGACTGACTTTTTACATCACTTAACCCTTTATGTAACCATACGTGTATATTATTGAACAAGAAAAGAAATGATCAGACAATATAATATAACACTTATAATATAACCGAACTGTAATGGCGTTACCTGTGAGGGGAAGCGGTTGGGGTCGACTCCGCCTCCCTTAACTGCTCTCACACACTCGCACAGCAGGACCTTTAGCGTCTCCTTCATTTCGGAGGACAGTTCACTGAGCCACACCTTACACATAAACACACACAGGGTCTGAGTGGACTACACTTTATTTAGGAAGATGTTCCCCTCACTGAGACAAAGGTCAAAGGTCTGTCATCCGAGACGAATAAAACACTTTAGGGACGTGTTGTTATCGCAACCGTTGTTGTCAGAGGAATTCAGCGTCACCACTTCCGCGTTGTTGATCATTTTGTTGTAACGACTTTCTGTGTGTAACTCAACCTGTCTCTCTGTGATTTCTTTGTCTAACTAATACACCAGAAGAAAACTTCAATACATACTGCACTGTACGACGAGAGAGCACATCTGGAACACCTGGAACTTTGAACACTGTTCTGCTCACGACTGGACGTTGCTTTTCCATTTCAATTCTATCTATTTACTGGTTGTTAGTGGTGGTATTTTATTACTTGTACATAGTTTCTTTTTTCAGCTAAAAGTTTTCTATATTTTCTACATTTGTATAATTTTTATTATTATACATTGGAGCCTTGGTTTGCGAGTGACGCAGTTTGCGAGTGTTCCGCAAGACGAGCAAAGATTTTTTTTATCAATTTTGACTTGAAAAACGAACATGTCTTGGTTTATGGAATAGACCATGTCAGGAGTATCATGTAGCACACACGCGCTTCTTGTTTTGACACTGTGCGTCACGTGATCACAACTGAGCCAATGATTTTTCTCTCGCTTGCGCTGCAGAATTGTGGGTAATCGGCTCCCCTACTTGGTCTTAGTGAGCATCTCTCATTGATATAATCAACATCTGTGCATGTACTGTTTACTATAACACAGTGACCACGTATGTGCACGTAAAACATCTTTTATTTTGTGTCTGTATGCGTGTGTGTATTATAACACAAGTGTGCGTGCGTATAAAGTAAAAAGCAAGTCTCATTAGAGAGGTTAAAAATCCATTTTCTCTCTCTGTATCAACCGGCACGTTGCAGATGCTCATCATTTGACGCTTTATTTTATACTCTTGATTGGAATATTTTCTTTTTCATATTCTTTTTATTTTTTATTATTATATTATTATTTCATATTCTTTATTTATTTTTATAGAATTTTATTTAATAGTTTTTTCTATCATGGACAGTTGGAAAAGCATTTCACTGCATATCATACTGTGTATGTTTGTATGTGAAAAATAACATTTTAACTTAAGACTTGAGTGTGTGTGTGTGTGTGTGTGTGTGTGTGTGTGTGTGTGTGTGTGTGTGTGTGTGTGTGTGTGAGTGTCAGACCTCCACATCATTAGAGATAGTGATGGTGTTCCTCAGAGGCACCGTCTCTCCTTCTAGTGACTTCATGGCCATGATTCGGCTGCAGCTCGAGTCAAAGTCCACACTGTTGATTCCTACACAGACACATTTCAGAAAGCTGAAGCACTGAAACATAGGTATACACAAAAACTGTGTGTGTGTGTGTGTGTGTGTGTGTGTGTGTGTGTGTTTGTGTGTTTGTGTGTTACCTGCAAACAGCTTCTTCAGGTGTGTCTGGATGACAGCGGGATTCGTCGCCTGGCCCAGGATCTCTAGCAGGTCGTCGTCGCCAATAAAATAGAAACGAGGAAACGCGGATCGTTTCTCCTGCAAAGGTCACACAGGGGTCAGAGGACAAACATCTTCCTAATTTCATCCTATTTGGAACAGAAATAACAGCCGCGTCAAGGCTGTGTCCCAAATCAAAACGTTCCTTTGCGACTACTCCACCTCTGTCAAAATTAAAACTATGAATTAGTGAACTAATTATAGTCAACAGTTAGTGTGTGTGTGTGTGTGTGTGTGTGTGTGTGTGTGTGTGTGTGTGTGTGTGTGTGTGTGTGTTATCCAGCACCTCAAGGAAATCGTTGAGTGATTTCTGACAGCGCTGGAGCTGATCCTGGAGTGTATTTAGAGAGTTTCTCATTCCCGCTCTCGTGGTTAGAGACGTCACTCTGCTGTCTCTCTGCACATCTGACATTATGGCTCTAAACACACACAAACATAAACATCATAAACACTCATAACAATGCCTGTAAAACTGCGAAACACTTCTGCATGGTTCTGTCTCCTGACTTCATTGGAGTTATGAATCTCTGCAGATACGAACGGGATTCCCTTCGTGATTTAAAGGTGCAGAGACAACACTGAGTGATCTCTTAATCTATGAGATTCATTTCCTGAAGCGCTGTTACAGTTTTTGGCCACATGATGATGGCAGTGTGGCAAAGCGGACAGAGATTTAGTCAAGCGTGTGTATGGGATGCTTTACATTGTACATATATATCTGTGTCAAAAGCGTACATGATGCAGCGTGACTACAAATAACAGCGTGTGTTCCTGATGTGACGTGACGCTTTAACTGTGGTACAAATTCCCTTGATTTTCTTCAGCAAGACAAACAACCAACTCATTGTCCGAAATTTACTCGCAAGGGTGAGCCAGTTATGACACGAGTTATGAGTGGCAGGTTTGTTACATACAGTACATGATTATAATACAGTGGCATGTCACATACAAGGTTTTTTTTTTTTTTTAAGTTGAAAAAAAAGTATGAAAGTAAGACGTATGTATGATTCTGATGTGACAGTAATCATCAATCTAACCAGGTAAACAGTAATTCCATCCATATTAATAAAAAATACAAATAAATAAAAAAAAAACTCAAATTGAATGAAAAAAAGTACCTTCAAGTTAAATAAGAAAACGAGTAAGACTGATGCAGCACCTTGTACTTGTCCACTTCCTTTGACTCACTTTGTCAGACTTAAGTACAAATCGAACTTACGAACATGCCCGTGGAATGGAACTCGTTCATAAGTCGGGGACGACCTGTATTAGGGGCTAAAATGTATTAAAATTGATGGCAATAGCCTTTATGAGTATGAGGAAATCAAAAAGACAGGCTGTTATACAATGGGTGTTCAAGTCAAACCCGGACTTTTGATTGTAAAGACTAACTGAACTGAGAGTAAAAAGCATTTAACTCAGTCTTTCTCTAGTGCTTGTATACCATCAAGGTGGAAAGTTTTCTCACAAAAAGTCCCGGTGTGACTTGAACGCCACTTGCTGATAGGAACACACACATGATCGGATATATAACGGATCCCTGACCTGAATTCCTGGTCCACCCTGTGAAAGCGGGCCTGTTCACGTGGCAACGCGCCACGCCCGAATATGGGCTCGAGGTAGAGCCACTTCCTCTGGATGCTGTTGAGGCTCTGAAGGAAGTCGTCGAGGTCGGCGAGCCGAGTCTCCCATAGGGACACCTTATCGTGGAAGCGCTGGTAATACGGCGAGTCCTTCAGAGACTGCAGCAGACACCGGTTATCTCCGACCTCAAACCAGGAGAACACAACGGTTAAACCATGATCAGATCGACACTTAACATAAACTCCTCGTTCCCTTGCTGTTCTCTTTCTGTTTTTGTTACCTGATTCATGACGTCCCTCCACTCACGGATGAGGCTGATGTGAGCACCGTTGCTATTGGTGTACTCGGTGAGAGAGAAACTCGTCCCAGCGGCCCACAGCTCCACCTCACGCAGGGCCTCACGGATACTCACCTCCGCATGAGCGCGGCTGTTTAGGTCCTACACGCACAGATTGATGGAAAAGACACAGTACCATAACTCACAGGGGCATTTCTACAATAGATAAATACAGTAGTTCCTGGTCCGAAGGAAATGACACACTTTCAGAGCAGAAATATAATCAGCGCTGATTTTGGGCACTACAGTAGCCATTTATTAACTGTCTGCTTAGTAACAAATACAGAAAACTACAGGAGAATCGAGTGTGCATATATATACAGTGGAACCTCAAATTGCTAAAAACCCGGTTTATATTTTTATGAATTTTGACTTGATAAAGGAGCGAGTCTTGATATACGAAGGCCAAGTATCATCGAGTATCAAGTTTCACGCATGCGCTTTGTTTTGATGCCGAACGTCACGTGATCACAACTAAGCCAACGTTTTTCCAGCACTGCGGAATTGTGGGTAATTGTCTCCCATGCTCGGTCTCGGTTAACGTGCTTCACTCATATATCACTACATATACGATTATTTTTAAAGGTAAAGTTCAGGTGAATTTGTTTTATTTTTACTTTGTATTTTTTATTAACTATTTTTCCACCAATCCAAGGTTCCACTGTATATATAATGAAAGGGTGTACTTGATATATATATATATATATATATATATACACACACACACACACACACACACACTCACACACACTCACACACACTCACACACACTCACACACACACTCACACACACTCACACACACTCACACACACTCACACACACTCACACACACTCACACACACTCACACACACTCACACACACTCACACACCTTAAGCTCCAGGGCTTTATCTATGATGGTGTGTGAGATGGCCAGCAAGTCTTTGAACAGGAGTCTCTCGAGCGTGGTGCCTTTGGGGAGGCCGAGTAGTCTGAACAGATCCAGCCAGTGATCTTGAGACAGGTGATCACCTCTTACGTACTTCAGCACAGGAAACAGAGCCTACACACACACATTTTCTTTTTATCACAGAGTATACAAATTTAAATACTTTTAAATATTCATGCATATGATGCAGCGTGACTACAAATAACAGCGTGTGTTCCTGATGTGACGTGACGCTTTAACTGTGGTACAAATTCCCTTGATTTTCTTCAGCAAGACAAACAACCAACTCATCGTCCGAAATTTAGATCGCAAGGGTGAGCCAGTTATGACACGAGTTATGAGTGGCAGGTTTGTTACATACAGTACATGATTATAATACAGTGGCATGTCACATACATGTTTTTTTTTTTTTAAGTTGAAAAAAAAGTATGAAAGTAAGACGTATGTATGATTCTGATGTGACAATAATCATCAATCTAACCAGGTAAACAGTAATTCCATCCATATTAATAAAAAATACAAATAAATAAAAAAAAACTCAAATTGAATGAAAAAGAAGTACCTTCAAGTTAAATAAGAAAACGAGTAAGACTGATGCAGCACCTTGTACTTGTCCACTTCCTTCTGCAGCATGACCGTCATGGTGTTGTGCTCCTCCTGCTTCCTCAGACGATCGTGCCACATGAACACAACCTCCTCGAACTCGTGTGTCCTGCTCCTGTGAGGGAAACGCACTCCGCACATTAAAACGTCATACTCTGTGCTCGCCGTAGTGTTTTTATCTCAGTCCGTCTTCAGCGTGAAAAATTATTTTTGAAGTCTAAACACAGCTGTAGGTTGGCGGGAATAATCTCAAGGCTAAGGTTAGCATTACTCAGCAGCGTTAATAATGAAATCCGTGAGAGTCTTCATACTGACATTAAACACCTGCGTACCTGAAGGTGATCCAGTCCTGCTGCGTGCTGGTGTTTAGCGCGGTCTGAAACTCCTCATACAGACTCCACATTTCTGAACACTGCTGCAGGTCGCGTAGTGTGTCCAGTGCGAGAGACGTATCTGGAACATCCAGCCCAAAGTGCTCACAATCCTCCCTACACACACACACACACACACACACACGCAGAGATAAACAAAGCAGCATTACTAACAACTTTCCAAAAGATTCTTTCACTTGTGTATTGTATTAATAATATCTGTTATAATGTTCTCTGGTTTTAAAAGTGTGTGTGTGTCATACAGCAGCTTTGTGCGCGTGTTCTCAAGCTCGTTAAACTCCTCCCTCTTCTCCTTCACTCGTTCCACACAGCGCTGCAAGGCGTCGGGGTCACATGACTCGATGACATCATCGGCGGGGCGGAGCTGATCCCAGCGGGAGCGGAACTTCTGCAGCTCCTGTAAGTACACGCTGACCCGGCCCGACACGCTGCTCTTCATCACTTCCACCTGTGTGTGTGTGTACGTGTATGTGTGTGAGAGAGAGGTAAAAAAAAAAAGAGCAACATTTAAGAGGTTTAAGATTCACTACCGTGTTCAGTAAACGTGTATGTGTAAGTTTGTGTGTATACCTGTTCTCTGATCATCAGCTGGTGACTCTCCATCATCAGCTCGAATTTGTCCCATTTTGCTCTGAGTGAGCTGATTGAGTCGACGCCTCCTCCTGCAACCGAGCGCAGGAGCCTGTTCTTCTCCTCCATCTGCTGGAACTGAGGTAGAATCTACACACACCGTTACAGCAACATTACACACCCGTGTTTCTTCAACTTCTGGTACTGAAACAATAACTTTATACAGTAGCCCTGCTTTCCTTCCTGGAAGTGACGCAGAACCTACACACAACGTCACAGCCTTGAACAGTCATACGTTACAGTTCTGTTCTTCTCCATCTGCAAGAACTGAGACACAACCTACAGACAACATTCTCATTCATCTCCTGGAAATGAGACAGAACCTACACAGCCCTGACATTTATGGCATTCTGCAATTTTTATATCTCATTAAACAGGGCCTGCCTCGAGTGCCCCACAGGGGCAACCTGGAGGCCGTGGTGTTTGAACCTGGGATCTTCTAAACCGTAGTAGTCCGATGCCTTAATCAATGAGCTACACCTGAATGCTTCATCTGCTGGAACTGAGTCAGAACCTACAGACAACATCACAGTAATATTAAAACCATGTTCTCCTCCATTTACTGTAACTGAGACAGCACCTACAAACAGCATTGCAGCAAGGTTACAGCCCCGTTCTTCTCTTCTGCTGAAGCTATGCAAGAACCTATACACAATGTTACAGCAACATTACAGCCCTGCTCTTCTCAATTTACTGAAACTAAGAATATACACACAACGCACAACACAATGTCACCTATGGTGTTCCTCAGGGCTCTGTGCTCGGCCCCATTTTGTTTATATTGTATATGCTTCCCCTGGGCTGTATCATCAGCTGGCACGGTATTTTATTTCATTGCTACGCTGATGATACTCAGCTTTACCTCAGGATAAATTCAACCTCCTCGTCTACTCTGCCATCATCCACTTTGACCATCTGTTTGGAGGAGATAAAGTCATGGAGAAGCAAAATTTCCTGCAGCTGAACAGCTCTAAGATTGAAGCTATTTTAGGAGGCACTCCACACCAGGTTAGGACATCTAACATCACCAGTATTCAGTAGGTCAGGATATCCCATTGTCAACATCTGTTATTACTTGGGGTTAAAACGGACTCTCATTTGACGTATGAGGCTCATATCGAACATCTGTGCAAGACGTCTTATTTTCACCTCAGGAATATTGCAAAACTGCGTCCAGCACTCACACTGCAGATGCAAGTTAATCCATGCGTTGTGTCTCCTCCAGGCTGGACTTCTGCAATGCACTTCTCATTGGGACTACTGGAAAAATCCTTCAAAAGCTGCAGTATATTCAGAACAGTGCTGCTAGGATCCTGATGAGAGGGCGTAAATACAGCCATATTACGCCCATTCTTAAATCTCTTCACTGGCTCCCTGTTTCATTCGGAATTGATTACAAGGTTGCCCTTTTTACCCACCAGTCTATTTATGGGGATGCCCCTCCCTACCTAAAAGAACTTATTACCAAACGCAACCTCCGCTCTGCATCAGTACATCTTTTGAAACCTCCTAAGACCAAGCTTCATACTATGGGAGATGCTTAAGGGCTTTTTGCTCAGCTGCACCTAGACTGTGGAATGCTCTCCCTGAGTATCTGAGGACTCCACAGACTGTTGATGCTTTTAAATCTGGTCTTAAAACGTAGCTTTTTATCAGAGCTTTCGGGTCGAATCAAAGTAGCACTTTGAGATTTGCTTCAAATATAGAGTGCATTATAAATAAAATGTATTATTAACGTATTAACGTTACAGCCCTGTTCTTCTCCATCTGCTAGGACTGAGAAAGCACCTACACACGACATTACAGCGACGTTATTGAAAGGTTCTGTGCAATGGAACTTTTCATCATGTTCACATAACCTTCACTGAACGCTGATTTACGTGTTCAAATCTCTGCCACTTTTTTCGATAGATCCTGTCTGAAGTCTTAATGATATCCTGCACAATGCGTGAGCTTCAGCACACCTTCACCATGGAGCTCGATGTTCCTCTGAGATGATAAATAACGTTGTCAATACCTCAGGTTTCTGGGCCTGGAGTTGGCTGTGTTTAGAGTTGGCTTCTCCGATCTCCTCGATGCTCTCTGGTCGTGTGGATAACGTAGCCATACTGTTGCTAACAAACGAGTCTACGGCCTGTATGTGACCTGACAGCAGAGAAACACAAACACACACACACACACACACACACACACACACAAGACTCTCTCTATCATGTCATTGGAAACACAAATACTGTCTGTAGATAGATAGTGCAAGTTTTCTGCGTTCATCCAGCAGGTGGGAGTGCTGCGCTGTCTGTGTTTTGCATGATTCTCTTCCTTTGAGAAGAAAGCAAAAGCACACGGTTATGATTGTCACACTAATCTGAATTCTTTTTTACCCTGGATGGATTTCCTGAGCGCTGTCAGCATTGTGTCGAACAGCTTCTGGATCAGATCATCGATCGCAGCTTTTACAGGCTCACAGTTCACCGTGAAGCAGTCCACCTTCTCCATGCTCAACACACGCACACACACATACACAAACAGTAAACATAATACAGCTCTACAGTAAGAAGTGTATTATCTAAGATATAAAACACTTGGGGTTGAGATACTGATTACTTTCTAGTCATTACTGTATAAAACGACACTAACTTCCATAAATGATAAACATTAAGTGCCGTACGCAAAAACTTCACTATTCCAAGGAACTTGGAGTCGGTTAAGGGAAACGAAAGGTGCTGTACGAAAGGTTTTTTTTTTTTTTTACCTTGGAAGACGCTCGGCTTCTTTCCCTTTTGCTTTGAGAGCTCTGAAGTTTCTTTCCCAGTCCTGTACTGTGAGGAGGTGTTTCTCCACCAGAACCTCCATATCCACCTGCCCCAATACCACCCACTCCTGTACACACATATACACACTCTTTTATTAAATGATAAAATTATTTATCTTCACGTACCGTAAGTCCTCTACATACGAACGTTCGAGTTATGAACTTTTAGCTCGAAGATACGAACGCATGTTTGATCCAGGAAGTTAGATAACATGTCATGGAAGCGTAAAGTGTAAAAGCAGCGGAGATGAAGCTGGTACTACTGTTAAGAAGTGGCAAGAAATAACGATGGCAACAAAAGTGAAAATAATTGAGAGAATTGTATACTGTGTTCACACGTAGTAAACTATTTTTCGCCCATCCCTCACTCCGGAGGCTCCCTATCGAAGTGGCATCCCATTCTGCCGATTTGTGAAGGGGCGGGGCTGACCGATTCAGCCCGGCTGGAGGCAAATCTATGAATGGATCTCCTGGACCTACATGTGCAACCCTCACTTCTTTCCTTCCCCTCTTTTTCTTCCTCCCTCCTCAGTTCCTTTCATGTTTTTTTTTTTTTAAGGAACCTTAATTAAAATTACCCCTTTCTCCAAAAGACCTCGCTTCGTGTCCGTGTTTGTGGTGCCGCCCGTGTGCATCAAACCCATTACATGTGTAAAACCGAGTGTGTTAGTATCCTAGTATACTAGACAATGTTTGTTGGACTTACAAACAAACTGGACTTACGAACGAGCTCTCGTTTCATATGTTGGGGACTTCGGAGAGGTTCTGACCTTGTGTGAAGTCCCTTGTGTTACAAATAAGGGTCACAACACAAACTTACGATCTTTACTTTATTTATTTGTGCTTTACATATTTGATTTAAGGGTGTCGATGATACAATTAAAAGCACGATAGAAACGGACGTCTCATGGCGACTTGAAAATCTTGAAAAAGTATTTATTTAACATCGGGGTGCATGAAAATCGCACGGAGGGTCCGACTTGACCCGACTTGACTTGAAAGGTTACAGAGGACGCCATGGTGATATTCCAGAATTGTCAGAAGATCACTCGGGTGTGAAAGTGCGGTTTTGACGCACGTCTGCTTCAGAAACGGATGCGTCGAAATTGTGTGCGATGACATTTCGGCGTTTGGTTCACTGGAGCACAGAGAAAAGTGGAAGTGTGTGTGTGTGTGTGTGTGTGTGTGTGTGTGTGTGTGTGTGTGTTTGTGTGTGTGTGTGGATTTTAATCACGGAAAGTAAGAAGTTTATACATTCAACCACAAAACAGAAACCAAGAGTCAGAGTTACTTTAGAAGATAGGAAAGAGGAAGCGAAAGGGATGAAACACACACATACGCAAAGGACTGTACTGCATGTTCTTTCTCTCTTACACAGACACACACATGGGATCCTGCTGCAAAAACACACACATGCCAGTCATATGGGACCGCACCGATGTAGCCCCTGTGTGCTGAACACTGCATAGGGAAAGTCCCAGCACACACACACACACAGCACAATACAAGCACGTTCTGTAAGAAACGACAGAGTGATGGGAAATCAGCATTCAAATGTTGATGGTCTTGGCTCTAAATCTAGAACTTGCATTTGTTTATTTAAAAAAAACAACAGGTCTGAATAATTACGCCTCCGTACTGTACTGTATGTGTACGACACTGAAATGTGGCATTACGCCCACTGTGTGTGTGTGTGTGTGTGTGTGAACAGAACAGAATTAACAAAGGATTCAACACTATGTACACACCTTCTGTCGGGGTCATCTTCATGTTCCTTATATGAATAATCTGTACAGGATAACACCTCAGCGTCCGGTCTAAATACACACTATTCAGATTTTTTATTGGGGGGGGGGGGGGTGTATCTGTCTGTGTTTGGCTGCTAATCTATCTTTTTCTCATTGTGTCTGTGTATTTAGGCATCTGGCAAACACCTTTATACACAGCGACTTACATTTTTATCTCATTATACATCTGAGCAGTTGATCAAGGGCCCAACAGGGACAACTTGGTAGTCGTGGGATTTGAACCTGGGACCTTCCGAACCATGATTGTCTCAGGAGATACGATTCAGCTTTAAATTTATTATTATTATTATTATTTTATTATTATATTTATTTATATTTTTTTTGCATCTGTCTGGCAGCCTGTCTGTCTGGGTTGTTCTTTGTTTTTTCTTTCTGTTGAGTGTTTTAATTTTTTTATTTATGAAAATGAAGAAAGGTAAATTGTATTTCTATAAGTGCAAGTACTGTATTGTTTTCTTCTTTCAATAAAAAAAAATTTCAATAAAATGTGTAGCAGGTCTGTCTGTCTGTCTGTCTGTCTGTCTGTCTGTCTGTCTGCCATCCACCTTGTTTGTCAATGTATCTACAGTGGCACCTCGGATTGCGAGTAACATGGTTTACGAGTGTTTCGCAAACCGAGCAAAGATTTTTAATAAATTTTTATTCAGAAACCAAGCAAGTATTAGTTTACGAGCGCCAAGTATCATGTATTACACATGCGACTCTTATTTTGACACCGAGCGTCACTCTCTTTTTTATAAAGGTAAAGTGCAGATTAATTTGTTTTATTTTCATTTTATAGATTGTATTAATTATTTTTATGTATTTATTTTTTGGGGCTGTGGAATGAATAATTAGAGTTTTCATTATTTCTTATGGGAAATGATGATTTGGTTTACGAGTGTTTTGGAAAACAAGCTCACTTCCGGAACGAATTATGCTCGTAATCCAAGGTTCCACTGTACTTTGTTTCAACCACACAGACCTTACCTGGTCTTTGTAGTTGTGCAAACATGTGCGTACGCGTGAGTGCGTGCGTGTGCGTGTGTGTGTGTGTGTGTGTGTGTGTGTATGTATGCGCATGAGCTCACCCTGAACCTGTCCTGTACTTGCTGCAGTCTGCTGAACAGCTGCTCGGCGTTGCTGTAGATGGTGATGAAGGCTCGGGAGTTGTTGTCGATCATGGCGGTGAATATAGACTCCGCCCCCTTGTCACTCTCGTACACTCCTCTGAACTGATTGGGGATGCTGATGAAGCGCTTCAACTCTCTGTAGTACCTCACGCGCAGTTCCTCACACACCGGTCGGAACTGCACGCGGCCCTGTCTGTGCACACACACACACACACACACACACACACACATACAAATTCATTGTTACACACAAAGCATCCACTAATTCAGACAAAAATCTAAAACAATCTATACACACACACACACACACACACACACACACACACACACACACACACACAAAAGGATTCTTACTTAAACACGAGGTCTGTGTATATTTCCGGAAGGTTCTTGTTGAGCGCCTCCAGTCCGACCTGGTACTGAAACTCCAGGGCTTTATACAGCTGATGGTTCCAGTGCTGTCGCCAGGCATGCATATCACTCGCTCGCACACCCTGTAACACACACACACACACACACACACACACACACACACACACACATCGAACGATGATAAACTCAATGTGACCTGTAGCTCTACCCACACCATCATCATCATTGTCATCATCGTCATCTCTTGGGTCAGGTCAGATACTATATCTCCATGTTAAAGCATCACTCAGTGTACTACGACATTACTATGTCACGTCAGGTGATTACTGATGATGAGGCGTTATGTAACATTCTCGTGATCTATTAACGATTAACGGATTATTAATGATAAATTCAGGGATCGATCAGTATTTCTGGTGGTGAGTGATGATGTTTTATGTTCATGCCTGGGACTCGATGGTAGCGAATCCGGCCCTGAGCTCCTGCAGTCCTTCCTTCCACCGCTGCTGCTGCCTCAGAAGATCTACACCCATCAGCATAACCACCTATACACACACACACACACACACACACACACACACACACACACACAACAAACCCATGCTCATTAGTCAGAACATATAATCATAGAGTTCTTCCCCTTTAAGCGTTATGAATAGTCCAGATGTTTTCTGCTGATAACGGAGCTTCAGATTTAAATACCCTCATTACCTTGTCAGTGAAGTCGGCGTGACACTTGCGGAGCTTCCTGTTCTGGGTGGAGAGCCTCTCTGCAGCATTCTGAAGCTTGTTTATATAAATCTCCAACTCTTTGGGGTTCTCCCACGTTATCTGTAGTTTTCCTCCTCCGTCACGGGACTCCGCACGAGGACTCTGCTACAGATCGGTACAAGCGCTACATGTTTATACTCTACTGCATTTAATAACATTGAAGAGTAGTAGTAGTAGGTAAGAAAAGGAGGAGTACGAGGAGGAGGATTGGGAGGAGACGTGATAGTAGTAGGAAGAGGAGGAGGAAGAGTAGAGGCAGTAGTAGGGGGAGGGGGAGGAAAAGGAGGAGGAGTAGAGGCAGTAGGAGGAGGAGGTGGAGGATAGAGGCAGTAATAGCAAGAGAAAGAGGCGCTGAAAGAGTAGAGGCAGTAGGAGGAGGAGGAGGAAGAGTCGAGGCTTGTTTCCTATTGTACTAGTACTAATAGGAAAAACAGGAGAAGTAGAGGCAGGAGGAGGAGGAGAAGTGAGAGTAAAGGAAGTAATAGTAGTATAAGGTAATAGGAGGAGGAGAAGGTAGAGTAGAGGCAGTAGTAAGAGGAAAAGGAGGAAGAGTAGAGGCAGGAGGAGGAGGAGGAGGAAGAGGAAAAGTAGAGGCAGTAGGAGGAGAGGTAGGAAGAACAGAGGCAGTAGAAGTAGAAGGAGGAGGAGGAAGAGTAGAGACAGTAGTAGTAGAAGGAGGAGGAGGAACAATAGATTAAGTAGTAGGAAGAGGATGAGGAAGAGTAGTGGCAGTAGGATGAGGAGGAGGAGGAAAATTAGAGGCAGAAGGAGGAGGAGGAAAAGTAGAGGCAGGAGGAGAAGGAGGAGGAGGGAGAGTAGAGGTAGGAGGAGGAGGAGGAGGTGGAGGAGGAGGAGGAGGGAGAGTAGAGGCAGGAGGAGGAGGAGGGAGAGTAGAGGCAGGAGGAGGAGGAGGAGGAGTAGAGGCAGGAGGAGGAGGAGGAGGAGGAGGAGCAGTGCACTACCTTTATAACCTGCTCAAAGGCCAGAGCGTAATTCAGCATCATTGGTTTTTGGGACGGAATCATCTGCTGGTCAATGGTGTTGTAGAAATGAGCCACCTGTTGAACACACACACACACACACACACACACTACAAAGTGTCAGTAAAGTGTACGTTGGTGCTTGAACTACTGTACCTGCTGAATATTCACACTACACACTACTGGTTCAGTTACTTATTACATTAACTAACACAGCTGATGCTGAAGTGTGTGTGTGTGTGTGTGTGCGTGTGCGTGTGTACCTGTTTCAGTACGAGAGCCTGTCTGTAGAATCTCTCAGCGATGGCAGCCGCCTGTTGGATCTTGGCTGGAACGGTGAAGCCAAGAGCAGAGAGCTGTCTCACCTCCTTCACTAAACTCACCAAGCGCTCAGAGTACTGAACCTTCAGCTTCCCGTCCACATGATCCAGCTCCATCACACGGTTACTGGCCTGCAAGCTACACACACACGCACACACACACGCACACAATAATTACTGTGTAATAGTCTAGCTTGTGAATAGACATTGTAGAAAATATTCACTTATAACTATCGTGCATAAATATCACACTTCTTTAAAACATGAGTACACCTGGGCTGGGTGCAGCATTCGAGGAAGATCGCTAAAGCACTTGCACAGAAAACTTCAAATAACAAACGTATGTGTGTGTGTGTGTGTGTGTGTGTGTGTGTGTGTGTGTGTGTGTGTGTGTGTGTGTGTGTGTGTGTGTGCGCGCATGTGTATGTGTGTACCTGATTCCTGATTTGGGGTCAGACAGGCCGGAGATTAAGTCTCGTGTCCAGTCATCAAACTGCTCCTGTTCGTACGTCCTCAGCTTTTCGAGAACCTCGTCGGAGAACCGCACAAATGCACGGAAGCCTGACAGGTCTGACAGCAGAGCCTCCGCCATCTTTAAAGAGTCTTCCACCTGAACTCACACACACACAGACACAAACTTTGAGGTCACTGTGGCAGTAAGGGGGCGTACAGTATTAGTGCTGCTGGCAAAAGGATTGAGTCACAGAGAAGGTAATGAGCAGGTGATGAGTGAGTAACTAACGCTATGTGTAATTAATAAAACACTAAGTTACACCCTGTCTCTTTAAATTCACACAGCATTCTCCTGATAATGTCTGTCAAACAGCTGGTTGTGTATTCTTAATTAATTTAGTTTCAGTCAAACATGGACAAAATTAGTAGTAGAAAAAAATCGAATATAAGCCATAACTAGTAAAACTCAGTAAGTGTGGGGCGAATACGAGGTGCGTTCAAGTCAAACCGGGTGATGAAATTCTGGTGAATGATGATGGCGTCAAACTGATGGACATTTACTGTACACAAGACTTCAAGCAGAGTACGGTGAGGAGATTTTTAGCCGCAGTAAAACATTTTAAACGTCACAGGAACTCAGTTTGTTATTAGAGTTATTGACACATACTGTGCCATGTACAGCCCTGACCTCGCTTCAAGCTATTTCCACATTTCTCTGGGCCTGTAAGGAGTTCCTGGGAGGCCAGTGTTGCAGACGTGAAGCAGGCAGTCTGGTCATGGGTCAAATTTTCTATCTTGATGGTTCCAAGCACTAGTGAATCACTGGGATGAGTGCATTAGTGTAGCGGGGAATTATATATGGAGAAGAGAAATAAAGGGAGTTTCTCTGCGTTGTGTCATTCGGCACAATCAAAAGTCCCGGTTTGACTTGAACACCCTGTGTGTTGCTAGAAATTTGTCACGATCAGGTGCGAGTGCTAACTTAACTTCAACAAATATACATCAAGACATGGAATCTTTAACATTCTTTAACTAAAGTGAAATACATCATTTAATGAATGTACTTTTACTACTTTTTCCAAAGTGATGTCATTGTAAACAGACTAACAGACTATGCATGTCATTGCTGAATTTATCCTGGGTGTGTATGTGTATAGGTGTGTGTGTTACCTTCATGAGCAGCTGTCTGACCCACACTATGTTGTTAACAACCTCAGGTAGGTTCCTTCCTGCCAAAGGCCCGGTTTTCTCTCCTGGAACGCCGCGGCATCGGCCATCAAAATCAGCACGCAGTCCTGTGACAAATAATGACAAATTCGACGTTAGAACAAACGCCACTGACAGGATGTTACTTTACTTAGAAGCTTCTGGTGGACTCTTTCAAATCTATACCCAGCCTACTTTTAATTCTCTAATGATGTTGGCAAAGAAAAGAAATATTTTAAATGCATCACCTAACTATAGTATTTTAACATTGATTTACAGGTGCATTAAAATAATAATAATAATTCAAATAATAATTAAGCCCTCAGGCTTTTCCAACCATATTCAGAATCCCAAAGCTCTGCGCCCAAAACGTATGATGGTTCAAATAGAGTTTGTAGTAGGAGGAGGAGGATAAGGAGGGGGAGGAGGAAGAGTAGATGCTAGCCAGTGTTATACTATGCTAGCCAGTACTAGTCTGCATGATAGCCAGTGTTATACTAGTACAGTATGTACTGCAATAACAGGATGTTTAAGTGCACTTGACCATGGAGGTGAGAGGTCACAGTACTAACCACTACGCTACGAGGCTGCCTGTCTCCAAAAAAAATTCGACATCTTTTTGTATTGTTTTGAAAAAAGTTTAGATTATATTACACTATATTAAATTACATCAGGTTCAACTTTATTGTCACGGCACAAAGTACATGAACCAAAGCAATGAAATAAATAATATTTATTTCCTTTTACAAATGTAAATAATTTATTTTTATTTATTTGCAATGAATAATAAATGCAGAAAAATAAGGCAATAAGTTCATATGTACATGGTTGTAAGTGTTTTATGTGCGGAATGTGCAATAGAAATTCAAAAGAAAAAAATTTGGGGACGCATAGATTATGTGGGACAGGCTCCATCCTTCAAGTTCCCGTTACTATAGAAACAATAACAAAAAAAATTACTCAGTCATTATGAGCTGATAAATTATAATGGTATCGTTATAATTTAGACGGTACGACACCACAAGCTAATTAAAATGATTAAATATGTACAAAATTCTATCTTTAATATCAAGAATGCCAATAAAATGAAGCTCCTGCATGACCGAATGGTCAGGAAATAGTTAGAGATGAAATGACAAGCTTTTATTATTTGTAAGCAGTGTTGGGTGAATGCGTTAGAGTACACGGATTACTTTTTTGATGTAACAAGCAACGTTATTCTGTTATTCCTGCTGTTATACCCCTATCTCACCTATGCTGTTTGACTCGCGGTGAGAAGCGGCGTTAGACACTGTGAGCCGAACGACATTCCGCGAAGTTCTGCCAGGTCCGGGAGCAGAAACATGGAAACATCACAGTGCCAAAACTCGCGAAACCGCGTAGGTGAGATAGGGGTATTAGTAGTTAACAGATTATGGGCCAAACTTCGCTGAGTGATGATGGTAGAATAATTATAAAGGTCTTGACTAAAACAACATGCATGAAAAATCATAAAGGAGTTTTCCTTTTCTGCAAAAAATACTTTTTTCTTTTATCAGAAAGTAATGTTGTAATGTAACTGATTGCTTTTTGAAGACAGTAATTTTGTAATGTAATTAGTTACTTTAAAAAGTAACGACCCCCAACACTGATTATAAGCATCACAAAGTCATTTATAAAGCGACAACAATGAAGTGCGTGGATGAACGAAGTGCAAACAAACATTCTGCACCAGACATCAGGTTTACGAACTGAAGCTGTTGATTAGACAATACCTTAAAAGATCGTAATCGATTTATTATCAGTTATAACAATGTTTTTACGATTGTTGCATTGAATCATTTAAATCGCTGCCTCTTTAATCGATACATTGATCGAAATCATCGGGTCATTACAGCCTTAATAAACACGGAGTGGCAGTTTGATTTACAAACGACTGTGTAATGAAATCTGCATCTCTATGTCTCTATGTCATCTAAAGTCTGTGCAAGTTTGTCTGTGGGTTTGTGGGTCCTAATATTAGGATATTCAATTCAATTCAATTCAATTTTATTTATATAGCGCTTTTCACAATTGACATTGTCGCAAAGCAGCTTTACACAATAAAAAGAAATTATATTAGGATTAGGTTTATTATACTAGAAATGACCGCTTCTGTGTGTATGTGTCACGGACTAACCGGAGATGAAGCAGAAGACTTAGCAGTTAGCCCTGTAGCGTGGATGGTAAACCCAAACGCGGAAGTAGCGCGAGTAGGCAGGATAACCACGCAAGTTATTCTTAGAACTCTCCCGAAGCGAGAGCAAGAGTTTACACAGATAAACCCGCGTTCTAAGTACACACACCCAATCAGAAGCGATAACCCAAGAAAGTGAGTACTCACGTTTGGACGAGCGAGGCGACGGCGAAAGCACGGGCATAACTCAATGACTGAGCGATGTGATGCGTCATCTTGTTTCCTTTTATGCTTCCTGAAACCCGACCGTATTACTTCCGGGTCCTAGTGCCGGTCGTGTTATGAGTGTGCATGACAGTACCCCCCGTCCAGGACCGACTCTCGACGGTCCTGGGGTGGAGGATACCCGACGACGGTAGTCCCGGATGAGTTCGGGGTCTAAGACGAACCGAGCCGGAATCCAAGATCTCTCCTCGGGACCGTAACCTTCCCAATCCACGAGGTACTGGAGCCCTCTGCCCCGAGGACGTGAGTCAAGGATCCGGCGAACGGTGTAGGCGGGACCACCCTCAATCATACGGGGAGGAGGAGCAGGGTGGGTGGGTGGAACCATAGGTGAGGTGGTGAAGGGTTTGAGCTGGGAGGTGTGGAATACCGGATGGATCCGGAGCGCCGCAGGCAGCTGGAGCCGGTAGGTGACAGGGTTAATCCGGAGATTGATGCGGTATGGTCCGATGAATCTGGGTGATAGTTTCCTTGACTCAGTCTGCAGGTGAAGGTTTTTTGTTGAGAGCCATACCTTATCACCTACTTGGTACATTCGTCCCGGTGGGTGTCGACGGCGATGTTGCAGGGTGTAGCGGCGATTGGCCTTTTGAATGGCTTGGTTGGCTTGTCTCCAAAGCCGTCGACACCGACGAACCAACTGTTGGGCCGACGGCACTTCCACCTCCGGCTCCTGATGATCGAACATCGGAGGTTGGAAGCCGTAGCATACCTCAAATGGGCTTAGGTTGGTGGCAGAAGATAGGTGGAGGTTGTGTGACAGCTCAGCCCAAATGAGGTAGCGGGCCCAGGAGCACTGGCGATCAGCAATAAAGCATCTCAGGTAGCGCTCCAGTTGTTGGTTGGTTCGCTCCGTCTGACCGTTAGTCTGTGGGTGGTAACCGGAGGACAGACTGCAGGTGGAATTGATCAGACGGCAGAAGGCCTTCCAGAACCGGGACGTGAACTGGGGCCCCCTGTCCGAGACGATGTCCTTTGGGAACCCATGCAGGCGGACTACGTGCTCTAATATCAGCTCAGCGGTCCTTTTAGCTGACGGGAGTCCGGAGAGGGCCACCAGGTGAACAGCTTTGGAGAACCGGTCGACGATGGTGAGGATGGTGTCCTTTCCTTCCGAAACCGGCAGGCCCGTGATGAAGTCAACGGCAATGTGTGTCCAGGGTCGGCGGGGAACCGGGAGTGGTTGAAGTTTCCCGGGTGATGGTCTGTTGCTGTCCTTGGACCTGGCACACACTGGGCACGCCTGGACGAACTCATCTACGTCCTTCTTCATACTGGGCCACCAGAAAGCACGTTGTACAAACAGTAGGGTCCGCCGTCTCCCGGGGTGTCCTGAAAGGGGAGAGGAGTGTCCCCACTGAAGCACTTCGGCCCTGATGGCGTTGGGGACGTAGAGTCGGCCAGGCGGCACACCTGCTGGTGCGGTCTCCGTAGCTTGTGCCTGGCGAACCCTCGTCTCCAAGTCCCACCTGAGCGGTGCGAGGATCTTGGTGGCTGGTAGTACAGGCGCGGGGTCCGCCCGGGGGACGTCTTCCTCGTGTTGTCGGGAGAGGGCGTCGGCTTTGGTGTTCTTGGACCCCGGGCGGTATGACAGGTGGAAATTGTAATTTTCAAAGAATAGTGCCCATCGCGCCTGTCTGGGGTTCAACTGTTTTAACGTGCGGATTGTAATGAGGTTTTGGTGGTCGGTCCAGACGATGAACGGCTCTCTGGCGCCCTGGAGCCAGTGTCGCCATTCCTCCAAGGCCCACTTTATGGCCAGCAGCTCGCGGTCCCCTACTCCGTATCGCTGCTGAGTGGCGTCAAATTTCTTGGAGAAAAAACTGCAAGGATGCAGTTTTTGGTCTGGACCTCGCTGGGAGAGAACAGCCCCGGCGCCCACATCCGAAGCGTCCACCTCCACAACGAATGGTTTATCAGCATCCGGGTGAAGGAGGATGGGAGCAGTGGTGAAGCGGCGACAGAGCTCATGGAAGGCGGAGACAGCAGTTGGGGTGAGATTGAAAGGGTGAGATGATGGGCGGGTCAGAGCGGTTAGTGGCGCTGCAACGGTACTGTAGTCCCGGATAAAGCGGCGATAAAAATTGGCAAACCCGAGAAATCTCTGGAGTTGTTTAAGAGTCTTGGGTAGGGGCCAATGACTCACAACTTCCAATTTCTGCGGGTCCATGGCCACACCCTGGGGCGAGATGACAAAACCCAGGAACGTGGTGGAGCGCTCGTGGAAAGCGCACTTCTCCAACTTACAGTACAGCTGGTGGGCGAGCAATCTCTTTAGAACCGCTCTGACATGCTGGATGTGCTCGTTGAGTGTTCGGGAGTAGATGAGGATGTCGTCCAGGTAGACGAACACCCAACGGCCTAACATGTCTCTGAGAACGTCATTTATGAACTGTTGGAAAGCGGCAGGTGCGTTGCAGAGACCAAACGGGATGACCAGGCTTTCGTAATGTCCTGTGGGGGTGATGAAGGCCGTCTTCCACTCATCGCCCTCTCTGATGCGCACCAAGTTGTAGGCGCTCCGGAGGTCCAACTTAGTGAAGATGGTGGCACCAGAGAGGGCGTCCAGGGCAGAGTTGGTAAGAGGCAATGGATGTCGGTTTTTTATGGTAATATTGTTGAGCCCTCGATAATCGACACAGGGACGTAGACTACCATCGCGTTTCTTCACGAAAAAGAACCCCGCAGCGGCAGGTGAGGAGGAGGGCCGGATGGTACCATGGCGAAGTCCACTGGAAACATACTCCTCCATCGCCTGCGTCTCGGTGTTGGACAATGAATAGAGATGGCCGCGGGGTGGTGTCGCACCTGGCTGAAGATCGATCGCCAGGTCGTATGAGCGATGAGGTGGTAGATGAGTCGCACGTCTCTTACAAAAGACTTCAGCCAGGTCCCGGTAGTCTAGCGGGATTTTATCTGTGTCGACATCGGGGGCCTCGGACTCCCTAGAGCACGTCCCAGCCTCGGCCCGTAGGCAAAGCTCAGTGCAGGTCGGCCCCCATTGGAGGATCCGGCTTTGGGTCCAGGATATGAGCGGGTCGTGCTGCAGCAGCCAAGGGTGTCCGAGGATGATAGGTGGTGAGGAGATAGTGGTGGTGTAAAACTGGATCTGTTCTTGATGTTGGTTAATGATGAGGGTGATAGGTTGGGTTTGAGAGGATATGGGGCTGGAGGAGAGAGGCCGACCATCGACTGATGTAATGGTTACAGGCTGGGATAACGCCTCAATCTTTATCCCCAATTTTTTGGCATAGGAAGAGTCAATGAAGTTACCTGCTGCCCCGGAGTCGACGAACGCGGTACTTCCGACCCGTTTGTGGCCAAACTGGAGATATACTTTAACCGTGAGACGGGAATCATTGGTCGTGGTGGTGGAGAGGGACATGGGACCCGGTGAGTTCCTCCCATTTCTCACCGGGGCTGCGCGTTTCCCGGCCGCAGAGGACAGATGGCCCGATGATGTGCTGAAGAACCACAGTACGCGCAGAGCCCCTCTCTGAATCGGCGTTCCCGTTCTGCAGCGGTCAAGGAGGCGCGCCCTAATTGCATGGGTTCCCCGACTCCTGTGTCAACCACGGCGGGAGGTGGAGTACCGGCGGTCCTGGTGGATGCTGCAGTGAATGGGGCGTGAACTTCTGGAACTGGTGAGCGGGAGAGGAAGGGCGTGGTGTGTGGTAGTGCAGTCATGGTGGGTGGCAGGGTTCGAGGAGCTGGCTTGGGGCGAACGAGCAGCCGTTGGTCGATCCGGAGGGCGAGCTGAATTAAACCCTCCAAGGTAGCTGGAAGCTCTCGTCCGGCGAGCTCGTCTTTTATCCGCGCAGCCAGTCCCTCGTAGTAGGCCGTCCGGAGTGCGGAGTCTCCCCAGTCGGTCTGTACGGCGAGAGTACGAAACTCCGCGGTGTAACGGCTCACGGACGACCCTCCCTGCTTTAGATGATATAACTTGGAGTCGGTCTCCACCTCAGCAGCTGGATGTTCAAAAGTGAGCTTGAGCTGGCGGGTGAACTCGGTGTAGGAGTAGGCGACATCTGAATCCGAACGAAGAACCGCCGTGGCCCACTCAGCTGCCTGCCCGGATAGCAACGAGACGAGAAGAGCAATGCGCAGTCGGTCTGTGGAGTATCTGGTGGAATTAAACTCAAACACAAGATCCAACGCAGTTAGAAAAACACTGCACTTCCCATCCGTGCCATTCCATTTATCCGGTAAAGATAAGAAAACATC
>QNUK01000195.1:945000-960000 GCA_013621035.1 Clarias magur
TCACCATCAGGACAGACATTGTCTATCATCGCACTCCTGGACTGATTCACTGAAACCAGTGAGGCTGACTCATTTGTCCTGCACCCCGACATGCATGCACACATAACAATATACCGGACTTCAGACATTTTATACACTCGCTTACACACTGAAAATATTGTATATAATTGTAAATATTGGTATGTGGTACACTGCAGTGTCTATTTTTTGTACAATACACGTGAGCTACTTCCATGATTGAACAGGAAGTAGAACTGCGGTCGGATCGTATCTGTGGAAATTCGTAACTCGAATGTTCGTAAGTCGGGGACTACCTGTATACGCTAATATTTTAAAGTTTCCATAGTAGCCACTCACACACACTTTCTACCCTGCACAGAATCTGAAGGTAAAATAATTTGTTTAAAATAGTCAGTTGATGTTTAACACAATCTATCCATCTATAAATAAGAAACAGGTAAAGGTAAAATAAATAGATTTTTTTTATGTGTTTTTTGAAAATCATATATATCATATCATATATACCTTCTCTATGGGTTTAAACAGCTGGGAAAAGTGCATGGCTCGCTCTCTCGCACTGCTCCTCTCTGCAGATTGACTCACTTCATCCCAGTACTGAAACTCATCGCATGGAGTCACCATCCCTACACACATATCCACACACACACACACACACACACACACACACACACACACACACACACACACACACAGTGTCAGCAGCAGACGTGGACCATAAACCTCAGGGTGAATTGTGTCATTTCTCTCACATCCTCACCAAAGACATCTTCCTCTGAAAGAGACGTTTTCCCAGAATCCTTTGGGTGTGTGTGTCGAAGCACGGAACCCAAACCGGCCTCCAGCTCGCTGAGCAAAGACTGCAGTCGAGGATCAAAGGCCTGACACCACTTCTCATCCTGCACACAAACACACACATACACACTTCACTAAAATGCTTATAATTCCTGAAAATGTTTCACATTAAAAACTTTAGCTTCTTATATATAGATAACTAACATATACAGGTGGTGCAAATAAAACATTACTACTACAACAGCAGGATTTATGGTGTGTGTGTGTGTGTGTGTGTGTGTGTGTGTGTGTGTGTGTGTGTATACCTGATGTAGTGCAGGATTAAACACTGTCCTAATGGACTGGTACAGGGTGCTGATCGGAGACTCCAACATGGAGGAAACTAACACCGCGCTGCTGATGTTCTCCTCTGTGATCACACACGGACGCAGCTTAAAGAACACAAGCACTCTCTTCTCACACTGCCCGCTGTCCATCTATATGTATAAGTACACACACACGCACATGTGCAGATGCACACACACAAACACCAACAAACACACGAACACAAAGGTTTTTAATAAACTATTAGTTTTCCCATACTGTTATAGTAGGCCCGTCTAGACACCCTGCAGTTCACATATCGTCCTAACTGTTCAACAAACACCACCTTCGCCACCGCTCTTCACCTATCACTCACACATCTGGACAATAAGGACACATACTGTATATTTTCAATTGCTGTTCATAGACTTCATCCCAGTAGTAAACACAATCTTTCCTCAGTATCCCTGCTGGGCCTAAACACCTTCCTCTTTTGTAGCCATCATAGTGTGAGAGTTTTGATACTCCCTGATATTTTCATGCGCTCAGTCACTTTCTCAAACACGCACAATTTGTTTTTTTGCTTACTCACATTTACATATTTCTACTTTACACTTTATTTTATTCTTTTTTATATTTATTGTAACAAAAGATAGTAGATCTTGTATTTTATATTTTATTTAGCATTTATGCCTCCTTCCTTCCTTTTTTTTCCTTTTCAGGGTCAAAAACAGCCATGTAAGCATTTCACTGCGTATCGTACTGTGTATGGTTATGTATGTGACAAACAAAAATTTTATTTTATTTCATTGGTCTGTGCTCACCAGAATTTGCCATGTAGTGCTGAATCCCTGCACACTCTGATCAAAACAGACCAAAAAATACCAGTATTAAGTCTTATACTGTAGCTTTATAATTATTATGTATATACTTTGTTTCAATATTCCGCAGGGTACTTGCAGATCGGACACAGCACTTCTAACTAACTGGCTTTTTAATAAGTTAATATATTTTCAAACAGCAATTTAGTAAGATCAGTATTTTTGTATCAACTTTATAAAAGCCTGAATTACATTTTCATTTAAAATATTCAATCACAATAAATCGCAGTGCCAAAAAATTCAAGCATTATAAATGCTGTAAGGATTTTTTTCCCCATTAAGATCAAATTGCATGCAGAAAATGTCAATCATTTGTATTGCAAGAGGTTTTGCTCAGTTCATGTACTTCAACATGCTATTTTGCTTTGAGGAATTTGGGCACTGTTATACTTTCACATGACAAACACACTCCATTTCAGTCTCATTGTAATGTTATTTTTTTTTTTTTTTTTTTTGCATATTCCTGAACTAGCTGCTAAAACACTGAAATACTTTGTACTTTATTAAACTGAATTATGCTGACATTTTATATTTACTCTTAGCACACTTATTTATATATTGTAAGATTTTGCTTTGCACTTTTACTCACTATATCACCTAAATCAAGATGGGTTCCCTGTTGAGTCAGGTTCCTCTCAAGCTTTCTTTCAATTGCCAACTCAAGGAGTTTTCCTTGCCATCGTCACCTTCAGCTTTCTCATCGGGACAATCTAATCATTATGATTTATACTGATTTCCACACCCTTTTTTAATTCTTTAAAGCTGCTTTGCAACAATAAGCACTGTTAAAAGCGATATATAAATCAAATTGAGTTAAATTTGAATCGAATATAAAACTTTGCTCTGTCCTTAACTGTGCTCATTGTCTTGCACGTTGTCTCGTGAACTTTCTCACAGTTTAGGGTATAATTTTTAGATATGAGATCCGCAAGTGCTCCCACAAGTAGTCTTGTGTAGTTTTTCCTGTTACACCACCTTCCTGGAGAAACGTTATTTCGGGTCAGTATGTACCATACCTAGCTTATATGGTTAAAATTACAAAACATGAAGGACACTGTGACCTTGACCATCATAGTCTACAGGACACCAGGGAACACTTTTATTGTCTCCTTCGTACATCTTGGCAAAATCCTCTGCTTCAGAATCTGAAACTAAACGTCTCAAATGTGCCATAAGGGCACACATCCATTCTCTCATCATTCAGCTTGACTTCATAGCTTTTCTGCAAAAGACAAATGGTTAATTTAGGAATAGCCTTCGTTACAGCTGTGTTTCGTATGAGCATTACGACCGAGAAGTTTTCTTTTGATTTAATTTAACCCCGGTCTGAAAGTGTCTGTCTATCTATTTCCCTGTTTCTATCTGTGTCTGTCTGCTCTCTTCACGCCTGTAATGAGCTTCACCATCACCTTCTCCCTCACCCTGTTGGAGAAGCGGAGATTCTTGTCTCCATCCATGCTTACGGCCAACAGGAACTCATTGGCGTCATCCAGAAAGTTGTTGATCTGCACGCAGGTGGCAAGCATAGGTGAGGGCTTTACGCTGAAATAATTTCCCACCGTGGTAAGGAGGAACAGCTTCCGGGGGTCATCCGGAATCGGAGACATGGTTCTGTCTCACACACACACAGAAAGAAAAAATAAGAGAAACATAAGAGAGAGGCACTCGCAGATATCAGTAGTCTTTATTAGACAAATATGATGAGTTTATATAATTTCAATCGCCTAGCAATGCATTTATCTATTTTTATACTTACATACTCATACACCAGAAATCTGTTTATAATATAACTATAATATATAATGTTTTTTTTTTCACTCTAGTAAACTTATTTTTACTTTTTATACAGAAATTGGTTGCATTAGAACAAGGAAACCTTTTCTTTTATCTAGTTAGCAGTACAAAAGTCATATTTTTACACATTCAGTCACTTTTTATCTCCTCAGCTTCGCAAATGCTGCTAAATAAACCCAGCTAGTTTTTTTCCCCATTCAGTTAGCCTAGCCGAGCCGAGACACGCTAGCTAAAATATATAATAATTATTATTACGGATGCTTTTTTTTCTTACCACAGACTCACAGAATAAACCTTCTGCCTATTTCGAAATGTGAAAAATAATACTAATAAAGAGTTTAATGTGGTAAATAGTCATTTAAGTTGAAGTTATAGTCATATATAAAGCCATTCTGCTAGCAGCCTGGATGTTTGTTATACTGCGCGAGCGGCCAAGCTGAAGAGGTTGCCACAACGACGACGTATCCCGCCATACGTAAAGCCGCTCGTGACGTCATTACGTACTTACGTAGGGAAGGAGGCCAAGCCTTGGAGATTTGTCCATCTGCCAATGTTCACTGACAGGAAACTTCTGGAATGATTAGCTTTAATAAATACATTTAAATAATTAAAAAAAAAAAACATGTTTTATTATTAATGTTTAAATAATATATTTTAAAATAAAACCTACGTGCAAGTAAATGGAAAACAGAATCTTATTTTTTATTATAACTATTTTGTTTTTTTGGTATTTTGTACCTTAATTTGAACTGAAACCACGTTGCATTCCATGGTTTGCAAAACAGCTTAAAAACGTGAAATGCTTAAGGTTGTGCAATTTAATGTTCTTTCATTCATTCATCTTCTATACTATCCCAGGAGACCTCAGACACGTGATGGGGTACACCCTGGACAGGTCGCCAGTCCATTGCAGGGCACACACATGCATGCTAGTTCTTTCTGTACACAAAATAGATGTACACAAATTAGTTCTAGCCTATCTGGCTGAAGGGTTGTGAAAGATACTAGCGAAAAACTGGAGAAATTACCATTTTAATTCAGCTTCTAGAGTTTTACATTGAGGCATTTGGCAGACGCTCTTATCCAGAGCGACTTACAAAAGTGCTCAAGTTTCCGTCATTGGACAGATCCTTACACTAGGTTACTAACTACTGTAAGTACCATCAGTCAAATACTGTTGGGAATGAAGAAAAAAAACAGATATGTCTTAAGTCATTGGTTTTAGATGCGTTACAGAGGACGAATGGACATAGGCAGACCTGTCAGGAGTAAGTTGCAGTAGTCCAGTCTTATATATAATAACAAGAGACTGAACAAGCACCTGAGTAGCCTGTGAAGAAAGAAATGGGAAAATTATTCTGCTGTTGTAAAAAAGAAATCGACAAGAGTGAGTAAGGTTAGCAATGTGTGGGGAAAATGACAGTTGATTGTCCAGAGTTACCCCAAAATTGTGGGCAGTGGCAGAAGGGGTTATCTGATTGTTGTCCAGGAAGATCACAAGGTCTTGACTGGGGGATGAATCCCCAGGGAGGAACAGCAGTTCAGGTATGTCCAGACCTAAACCTTATATAAAACTGTTGGACAAGGGTGAAGAAGACAGTAGTAGTCAAGAAACCGTCTTCTTTACCTGATCTTCGGGAAGGAATCAAGCAAGCATGGATTGAGTGAGAGACACCAGAGTACTACAGACGTCTTTTGACTCTAGGCTGAGTCAGATCCTGCAGGTTTTAAAGAATAAAGGACATCATCCAAAGTACTGACCGTTGTATAGAATTTCTGAGATGGTTGTCCTTCTAGAACAGGGTTCTTTAACTCCAGTTCTTGAGAGCCAGTGTCACAAATCAGTTTAGTGATTCTTCTTAAACCCGGGTTTAGTGGGTTTGTGTAGGTGTTGGTGAATTACAAATTGTACTGGAGACCAGTCCTCCAGGAGTGGAGGTGAAGAACCTTGTTCTAGACGTTCTTCCATCTTATTGAAGGACTTCACTTCACTATTGTAATAAAATCTCAGTCTTAAATAAGGCAGGAACTAGAGTCAGGACAGAGAAGATTTGTTCGTCACTGTTTTTATTCTGCATTCCTGTTTCTTAACAACTGTGTGATTACTGCAGTCTGTGAAGGAGTTCTACACTCACGGCACATCCACAATAAAGTCGTGCAACTTTTCCGACATTTTCCAAGTAATTTATACATCAAAACAACAATAACAACAACAAACAAAAAATAACTTTTAACTTACTTTTTCCATAAGTAAGTAAACATTGGTGTAAGAGACTACCACCAGAGGTCGCTGTGTGCACATGTTTGTTTTTGTTTTGTAGTTTTTGTTAGTCGACTCAGTTTCCCAGAAGGCACCTCGGTCAGGTGATGCGGGTGCTCACCTGAACCGAGGTAGCTCATCATTAGTATTGTTATAAATAGCTGGTTGTTCTGGGAAACTGGGTCGAGCATTAATACTGTCAGTGGGCATATGGTTTGGTTTTGTTTTGATTATGTTTTAGTTCATTTATGTTTGTTTAGCTGGGCTCTATAGTGTTTGGTGATTTGTATAATGTGTAAATGTGTCTTTTTGGTTTATTTTGTGTATTTGCGTGTGTACTGTGTGGTGTGTCTCCAGTGTGTTTCCCTTAGCCTCCCGTGTGTTTCCCTTCTCATCTCTAGTCCCTGTGTCCCTGGTCCTGTCTGGTCTCGTCCAGTCTCTAGTCTTCCTGTCCCGCTCAGTCCTCCAGGGGCTGAATGCTTAAGTGATCTGAAATGCTTGCTACGGTCCTGTTTAGGCTAAAAGAGAGCGCGTGGGTGTGTGTGTGTGTGTGTGTGTGTTTGTCTGTCCAGAGCCCATGTGTGTATTTTCTTCGTTCCTTTTTGTTAATTAAAGATTTATGTTTAAAAACTACCCCTCTGCGCCTATGCTTGTCTTCTCTGCCCACGGCAATAACATCTGCCCGAACTGCCTGTCATACCAGTTCGTGACAATTGGATTAGTATAATATTTTAGTCAGGGAAAAGCAGGCAGTTTCTTCTGCCATGTTAATGACTTTATATTATTATTATTATTATTATTATTATTTCAAACAATTATACATGTCTTAACGGTTTCTTCTTGGTACCTTAAGACATCTTAGTTTTCTACTGAAATTACTTTGTATGTGGTATGTGGGTAGGACCAAGTAGTGCCACCTTTTGCACCTGTTAAAGTACGCTGTTGAAGGCTTTCTTGTAGTCAAACCAGGCCATGCTGAGATTGTGCCTTCTATGACCACCTTCTATTTACCAAGAAGTTGGTCCTTGCATCCCTGTGTAGATCTCCCGCATCACTTCAGCACTGGCTGCAAGAGGTTGTTGACCAAAAGGTGAATCTCTTTCAGGACAGGGCAGTCCATATCTTTAACATACAATACTGTAGTTAGGAGGCAAGTAATTGGGCAGTATTCATTTTGAAAGCAGAAGAGTTTTTCCACTCATGAACTAGTCTGGTAGAATGAGTATCTGATGGTTTTACACGATGCCTTCACATGATGCCTTTTGCTGTCTCTAAAGGGCATCAAAACTTTTGATGCAGAAGTTCTGGCCCTTATCTCAACCTGAAGCCTTCCAGTTTTGGAGGTCTTTAACAATATCCTTGACCTCTTCAGCAATGAAATAGGTCCAACTATCATGAATTATGTTTACATAAGCATTGGCTCCAACCTGGAACCATGTTGACTTAGTGATGTAAGACCTACAGTACCATCCTCCAGAAAATTTTCAGAAGGCTTCAGTGTCTACTTGTTCGTTTAGTTCTCTATAAAACGTCTTTGTGCTCTCCTTGAACAATCTTTTTCCCATACGGCTTTGAGGTTTGTCTTGAAGCTTCATCTTGAGGGTTCTTGAAAGCTGTGTTTCGTCTGAGATTGCATAATAACTTTATAATAACTATATATAACCGTGATTGGCTTTGTTGTGTGAAGCTCACAAAACTTCAAAATTCAAGCTCCTTTGTTCAACTCGGAATTAATGTGTGTTTGTTGAGGTAATTTTGTTTTTCAGCCTTGTCTTCCATTTAGGACCCTTACAGGGTCTCTGTGGAGGATTAGGTTAAATTTCTTCAGATATTACTGCAGCTGTTGCATATACAGTACTCTATGAGTTGATTAAATTCTGTTAGGCCTAGGAGTTCTTCCTTATAGATGCTGGCAAGAGCTGAGCTGCTTGGAGAGTCTTACTTGCTTCTTTCAAGGGCTTCATTTCGTTAATGTCTCTTCGTTGCACTATGCTAACTGGTTGAAGTACGAGCAGCTTGAGCTTGACCATGCCGGACCATGCAGTCACTGGTAGGCTGGGTACTCTACAGCAGATAATGTTTTTTCAGTTTCTATGGATGATACTCTTGGTACTAATTCCTGTAGATTCAGTAACTTGGTTTTGTGTTTGCATAACCTGTTAAACAGACTTTTTGGCCTAATCCATCTTCAATTCGGTGAGCCTGATTTTTTCTCGATGTCATGACGGGTATCGGCAAGACTGCTGAATGGAATGTTCAGTGAGAGACTTGGGTTGCGTCCCCTCCATATTGTAAAGGTCCCATTAGTCTTGGACATTCCCTTGAGTGTCGCAAATTAGTATTATTCCCACATAACTTCTGTGGACTCAAATCGCAACCATGCATGTCATTTTGCTTCAGTATTTGTTTTAAATATGGTTGATGTTTCGCATTGAATATTCTCTGTGCTGAAAATGGGCTGAATGAGGAGAGGTGCGGAGTCAACAGCTAACTTTCCGACTCCAGCTTGTTCGGCATTCACTGGGGGACGTGCTCCTTATTTAGCCAAACAACGAGCGATGAATTTTGAGGGTTTCCTTTTGATCGCGTATGTTTATTGTGGACACAATGGCTTAGTGGTTAGCACTGTTGCCTTGGACCTCCAGGGTCCGGGTTTGAGTCCCCTCGAGTCTGTATGCATGGAGTTTTCATATTCTCCCCGTGCTTCCTCCTGGTTCCTCCAGTTTCTACCTACTGTCCAAGGACCTGCAGATTAGGCTAATTGCCATCTCCAAATTCCCTGTAGTGTGTGAATGACAATGGGCATCGAGCTGGCAAACGCAACCACTTAAATAACTGCCATAGAACTGACGCATATACAGTATCTCCAGGGTTTGGAGTCTCCACTGCCTGATGAGCGGCTGATTGTGTATCTGAGAACAGTGTTAATGGCTTGAGTGTAAATGTGGAAAATACCTAACAGGCAAAAAACACAACAACAGCGGAAACACTGCATTAATTTGTGTGTGCATGTGCATGTGTGGGTGTGTGTGAGACGGGGTCAGGAAGTGATGTTGTAATTCCCAGTAAAATGGAAGCTCTCCTTATTAATGCAGCAAGACTGAACATTGTGTGTGTGTGTGTGTGTGTGTGTGTGTGTGTGTGTGTGTGTGTGTGTGTGTGTGTGTGTTTTCAGCATGCAGCTGCAGTGCGGATGACCTCGGTCCTGACATATGAATTAAGCTGCAATGCCTCGTCTGGCAGATGAAGAACAGAACATTATCACCCCCTGCACACACACACACACACACACACACACACACACATTCCAGAGAGCTGAGTGGGTAGAGAGTCAGACGTAGGAACAGCAGCAGAAATATTTCAACTTTACAAAATAAACTACTGGAGAACACACACACACACACACAGAAAGAGAGAGAGAGAGAGTCTTTTAATCCAAACACTGCTGTTTGTTATGTTAAGCCAGTTAAACCAGTCATACCACTAGGGGACGCTGTTACACTAAAAACTACTGAACATCTTTTGCTTATTTAGGAGTTAGAACGCAACCTGTTTATTCTTTAAGCTATATTTCCATCTCTAATCTTTGGTGCTTAAATGTTAGTCTTTCACCTTTATTCTTGTTGTTTAGTGTGTGTGTGTGTGTGTGTGTGTGTGTGTGTGTGTGTTTTAGTCACATTCATATGCTGTTTCTTTAGCTTTAAGTTGCTTTCATGAGGTGGCATGGTAGTGTAGTGGTGTAGCACTATCGCCTTGCACTTCCAGGGTCCAGGTTCGATTCATGCCACTTGATGGGTTTCCTCCAGGCACTCCGGTTTCCTCCCGGACGAAGTAATCTCCTCCAGAGTCTCCCGTGGTAGGCTCCACGCCTTCCGCGCCTCTGTATACAGGATAAAGCAGTATAGACGATGAGTGAGTTTATAAAAGTTTCGAACCCAGGTCTGCAAGTTTGGTTCCCAGATGGCGCTACAGGCCTCCATCATCGTGCTCTCTTTAGAAGGATTGAGGAGTGGCATATTCACGTTTTCATATCAGTCAAAGTGACACTAGCCAACCATGTGAGCTCAGGGCACGGCTAGAGCGCTCCTCCATGTGTTACATCGTTCCTTAACAGTGTGTGAGCTGCAGTTTGAAAAGATGTGTTCGATTGATGTCTTGAATTAAGCATGTGATAGTCATCGGCCTCAGTGGTTGGTTGCCGTCCCCTTGATGAGAACGCAGCATCGGGAAATTGGTGGGAATCGACTATGACTAATTTACGGAGAAAATCATGAAGAAAAAACCAGCAAAAAAGTCTTCAACAATGAAGAGATACACACTCAAGCAGAGTGTGGGAAGCTATTCTGTTAGTCTGGTTCTGTAGTCAGGACCCTGTTACAAGCTTAAGGTCTGTATATTCGGTCAGACGTCATAAAAAAGGACGTTATGCGGCATAAATGCTGTGCATAAATGTTGATATTGTGTTTTTTTTTTTTTATATATTCAATGCTATCCCGAAGTTGCTTCCGAGTGGACGACACTGCAACCTAATTACAACTATATGACAAAATATGACGTTAGACACAAGCAATAAAAATTTATATAAAAGTAGAAATAAGCATCATCCTGCAAGGTATTGAAACAAACGATACATTACTGTAAATCCTGGAGCAGTATTTCATTATACAGCTTTACACGTACAGTAGCTCTGGTGTTGCTTACAATCCGAATTTCATAGAGATATTAGCAAACTTAATTTGAGCACTTACCATGCAGTTATCTAACCCTGGATATTGGCATGTTATATTTAAAATAATGTACCAGGCCGTTGTGATGAAATTTTCATGGTGAAGGAGCAAATCCAGCTGACGTTTACAGAAGACACTTAGTCAATTTTCTCCCTAATTTAGTCGCGTCCAATTCCTCCCCGTCACTAGGGGGCTCCACATTAAGGCTACTACTACCACTCATCCGGGAGGGCCGAAGACTATCACGTGTTTCCTCCGAACCACGTGACGCCAGCCGACCGCATCTTTTCAAACTGCTTGCGCGTGCAAGCAGTTGGGGGCGGCGTAACACACTCGGAGGACAGCGCTATCCGCTCCCTCCGCTGCGCGAGCTCACAGACGGCCCTGACTGGCTGTTGAGCCGTGATTAATGTGGGAGCACTATGTACCTCTAATCCCTCCCCTCTGAGAGAGCTCGGCCAATCAGCTCTCTCTAGACCTCCGGCTGCGAGAGGTTACAGCACCACCCGGGATTCGAACTAGCGATCTCCGGATGATAGGGCGAGCGCTTTTACCACTGCGCCACTCGGAGGCCCCGTCAATGCAAAGTTTTAAAGAATCCCGACCGAGGTGACTCGAAGCGCACTGCAGTCGTTCCTGTGAACGTTCAGCGAGTAGAAGACCTGGTGCTTGAAAATCGATAGATAACTTGTCGCCAATCTCAACATGTTTGTGCCATTAAAGGAATTCCTGGGAGGCCAGCGTTTTTGATGTAAGTCAGACATGCAGTCCACCCAGGGCTCCAGCGTACCATAAAAGCACTAGTGCGCTGGGATAAGGGCGTTATTGTAGCAGCGGATTATATAGAAAAATAAAGGGAGTTTTTCCTCTCATTACTGTGTTCTGTTATTCTTCACAATCAAAAGTCCCTGTTTGATTTGAACGCCCCTACGTTCTATATAATGTAGATATTTACACACTATATTTACTGTAAGCTATTAGGCTTCAGCCTTGAGCCCTGTAGGCATATGCCTTGTTGAAAACATATATATATATATAATATATATATAATATATAATATATATATCTATATATATATATATATAATATATATATATTCCAAGGTACGACTGAATGAATACATAAACAATTAATCCAGTTTAAAGTTAAATCCTGGCTTTTAGATCTTTCTGTTTAGCCCCTAATCCTGAGTCATAGCTCCGTTCTTGATCTCTCTCACACACACACACCACTTACAGTCATTAGCAGCATAGCTCAAAGCCATGAATTTAATACCTATCCACCCCTTCCACAATGTCTTTGTGTTTGATAGGTGTGTGTGTGTGTGTGTGTGTGTGTGTGTGTGTGTGTGTGTGTGTGTGTGTGTGTGTAAGAGATGGATCTGTTTACTGTTTTTAAGGAAAGGAAGTGAGATCAGACTTTGTGGGCCCACATTAAGTGGTACAACACTGGCCGACAAAACACACACACACACACACACACACACACGCACACACACACACTTCATCATGTTGTATCATCCTCCCTTTTTTCTGTCATCGCTCCCTCCCTGTTATCCATCACGCTGCTGCTGCTCTCCCTCTGTGTGTTTATATTAAACAGTGCTACGAGGACAGGGCGTCTCTCTCTCTCTCTCTCTCACACACACACACACACACACACACACACACACACAGAGGTTAATAGTGTACTTTTGAACATGTTTACAAAAACTAAAGTAACAAGTTAAGGACACACTCTTGTCTGATGCCCACATCTGGGTGTGTTTTGTGTGTTTACGTGTGCGTATTAATAGAAGTGCCTAAGATATGACCTTTCCGTCTAGAAGGCACACTAAAGCCCACATGATTCCCTTTAGGTACTAGCTGCTGCATGTGTGTGTGTGTGAGAGAGAGTGAAGTTCCTTCACAAGCTCCAGCTCTATTTGCTGAAGCTGTTTTAAGGTTTTCTTCACAGACTATTTTTTTCAAGTTCATTTTTAGCCCTTAAGGCAGGGGTGTCCAAATCCAATCCTGGAGGGCCAGTGACCAGCACAGTTTGTAATTCACCAACACCTAAAAACACACACACTGATCCTAGTAATTAACAGATTAGTTAAATCAGCTGTGTTTGAGAAGAAGAAGCACCAAACTGTGTTGGACACTGGCCCTCCAGGACTGGATTTGGACACCCCTGCCTTAGGGACTAGCTGCTATGACACTTGACTTTAGTTCCTTCACTTTAATCTTTAGTGCCCTAGTGCTTTAGTCCTTAGGGCCCTTCACTTTAGCGTTTAGGGCCTTTCACTTTAGCCTTTAGCCCTTAGGGCCCGTCACTTTAGCATTTAGCCCTTAGGGCCCTTCACTTTAGCCTTTAGCCCTTAGGGCCCTTCACTTTAGCCTTTAGCCCTTAGGGCCCTTCACTTTAGCCTTTAGCCCTTAGGCCTCTTCACTTTAGCCTTTAGTCCTTAGGGCCCGTCACTTTAGCCTTTAGCCCTTAGGGCTCTTCACTTTAGCCTTTAGCCCTTAGGGCCCTTCACTTTAGCCTTTAGGGCCCTTCACTTTAGCCTTTAGCCCTTAGGGCTCTTCACTTTAGCCTTTAGGGCCCTTCACTTTAGCCTTTAGTCCTTAGGGCATCTTAGTTTAGCCCTGAAAGCCCTTCACTTTAAGTTCTAAGTCTTTAGCTGGCTTTACTTTAGGCTTAAGGGACTTTTACTTCAACCCTTGACCTTTATTGCTCTTCACTTTTGTTCTAAGCCTTTTGTTGTCTTTAGCATTCTTTACATTATTGTGTACATCCATTTACATTCGCCCTTAGTCTTCATAGCTTTATTAGCCCTTAGACCCCCTCACCTTAGCCATTAGCCTTGAAGGACCCAAATTTATGCTCTTAACTTTTTACAGTTTTTATCTCTAGAGTCTTGGAGCATTTCACGTTATTCCTTAGCCTTTGAGGCACTTTCCTTTATCACTTAGACTTAAGACCACTTCACTTTTTCTCTTATCCTTTGGGGGACTTGCTGTTATCCCACAGTCTTTAGAGCACTTCATGTTATTCCTTAAACTTTGTGGCACTTTCTTTTACGCCCCTTTTCAGTAGATCACGTCCCTTCATCACACTTCATTTGGGGCACTTCCCTTCATCCCATAGTCTTTAGAGCACTTCACATTCTTTCGTAGCCATTGAGACACTTCCCCTTAGTCCTTAGAGCACTACCCATTATTCCATACTCTTTAGAGCCCTCCATGTTATTCCTTTCCTTCAGCCCTTAGTCTTTAGAGCACTTCACGTTATCACTTATCCTTTGGAGCACTTCCCTTTAGCCCTTATTCTGTAGGTCACTTCACTTTATTTGTTAGCCTTTGGGGCACTTTCCTTCATCCCTCAGTCTTTAGAGCACTTCATGTTCTTCCTTTAGCCTTTGTGGCACTTCCCTTTTTGTCCTTAGTCTTAAGATCGTTCTACTTTATTCCTAGCCTTTAAGGCACTTTTCCTTAGCGCTTATCCTTTAGGGCCCTTTCCTTTAGGGCACTTAGTCTTTAAAGTACTTCTTTTTATTTCTTATCAATCCCTTTAGTTTGTAGAGCACTTCGCTTGATCAGTTAGCCTTTGAGGTACTTCCCTTTAGCAGACAGACTTTAGAGCACTTCACTTTAACCATCATCCTTCAGGGTGCTTCCCTTCAGCCCTTAGTCTGTAAGGAAATTTGTGTTATCGCTGAGCGTCCAATTCAGCCCTTACTACATTAATTTCTTATCCTTTAAAGACATTCACTTGAGTCATTAGGACTGAGTCTTTAGGGCACTTCCCTGTAGCCCTTAGGTCTTTAGAGCAATACACTTTCACTGTTGCTCCTGGAAACCCAGTCATGGCCAAGCAGATGTCCTAGCACCTTCAGAAGAGAAAACACACACACTCATATCCCTGCTTCTGGTTATGTGTGTCACACACACACACGCACGCACACACACACACACACACACACACACACACACATGATGTGTGTTGTTGGTTGTGTAGTTGTCTAACAGCTCTATAACTGTGTGTATCAGCGTTTTGTTATGTTGATGTGTGTTGTTGGTTGCGTAATTGTGTAGCAGCTATACAACTGTGTCCTCAGGGTTCGGTTATGTTGATGTGTGTTGTTGGTTGTGTAGTTGTGTAAGGGCTTGTCTCAGCCAAGCATCTTGAATTTCTGTCTCTGTTTTGGCTCTCTGTTGCTCCCGGCAACCCAGTCATGGCC
>QNUK01000195.1:965000-967500 GCA_013621035.1 Clarias magur
CCAAACCACCCACTGGTATTTCTTTGGGAAGTGGGAAGAAACCAAAGGAAACCCATACTCATAAAGGGAGAAAATATAAAAACTCCATGCCAACAGTAACTGTAGCTCATGGTCAAACTCATGCTATGAGGCAGCAACTCAACCTGCGCCATTTAAGCCGGCCCCCAACTACTGATTCAATGCAGCTCAACATCCTGTTGTTTTTGGATTACTCTGGTTGAAAAAACATAATCCAGATGATTCCATGACTTGCAGGAAGATTACAGTCCGGCCCCTGTAGTTAACCCCCGGCTCCAGTGTGACTGCACCTCCATGGAAACCCTTGCCGTTAAAGTGGGGGTGGAAATCCCTTGGGAGCACTACGACCTGGAAGACGGCTGTAGTACGAAACGAGCCACCAAACATGGCCTTTGCAAATCTTGGGATTGTGCCATTGACTTTCTGCCAGGGGCTACTCTAGCACATTCTCAAATTTACCCTGCTCTGTCAAGAAACTATGCAACTATGGAAAAACACATCAAGCCCCGAGGCAGGGGTACATTCATCCATCTCTGTCTGCTGCATGAGCAGGACCCTGATCATCGTGGGAAATAAAGCATGGAAGACCACACTGATTACCCAGGACTGTGAAATTTCATCAAGCCATGCCTTTGGTCTATGATGCACAGGAGCAACTGCATGTCAAACCATGACGGAATTGTGAATCATTTAAAAACTTTTTCATCTGGGAAGAGATGAATCGCCTCTCAAATGGAATGGTATTCAGTGATGCCGCACTGGGATCGACCGGTATGAATAGCACATAATCAAGGTGGATGCCAAAGTGGTCCTCTTTACTGTGTCAGCTGGAATACATCCAGGGGATCCAATGTCTTACTTCTTGATAAGCTGGACTTTCCATAGCACCTATTTCAACCATTTTAATTTGACTACTTACGCTGAAGAAACAAAACAAAACAAAACAAAAGACCCAAACCAACCTTGATGCAAGCTGTCCTTAGTATCGGTTCCAAGTCTACATGAAGCAGGAGGGTTGCATCAGGAAGAGCATGTGGTGTAAAACCTGTGCCAAGTTGGTTCGCTGTGACGATGCATCAATGGAAGCAGTCTAAAGACCAACAACAACTGGCAAGGTCCTAAGAACATTAATGCTTGTGCGCTCTCGCTCTCTCTCTCTGAAAGAACCCCAAATCAGACTCTATCCTCCTGCCAACTTGGTTTTTCTTACCCATCCTGGAATGTCTATTAGCAGCTGGTGACTATCTATCAGGCCACATGAGAAAGTGCCTTCCAGAGGCCATCCGGGGTAAATATACCATCTTCACAGTCTGTGGAAATCCTAGAATTACACATCCTCAGCATTTATTACCCTCCCAACCATCAGCTGCCCCATAGTCCTGGCTCTTACCGGCATGGCCCATGGATCATACACTTTTCATGCAAATTTTCCTTTGATTCTGTAAAGCTGTGTTGCGACAATGACCATTTTTTAAAGCACTATACAAATAAAATTGACTTGAGTTGAAATTGGGTTCGATTCCCGGCCAGGCTCGATTCCCGTCTCTGTGTGCATGGAGTTTGCATGTTCTCCCCGTGCTTGCTGGGTTTCCTCCGGGTACTCCGGTTTCCTCCCACAGTCCCAAGGACATGTACGTTAGACTAATTGGCGATCCCAAATTGACTGTACTGTGTGAATGTGTGTATGTGTGTGTGTCTGTGCCCTGCGATGGATTGGCACCCTGTCCAGGGTGTACCCTGCCATGTGCCCTAAAGCTCCTGGGATAGGCTCCGCCCCCGTGACCCTGAATACAGGATTAAGCGGTATAGATGATGAGTCAGTGAGTGCATAATGGTAATACCATGAAACTGTGCTTGTACTGTACATGCTGATCAGACTCGCTGTCTTTTCGCTTACCTGTCTTCACGACCCTGGCTTCAATCAGTATAGACTGGTCTACCTGAGGCCCTCGTCTCTGATGGCGTTAACTCCCAGGTGCAAAACTACTACAGTGCATCACTAGAGCCCATGTTTGACAAGCGATGATGGTCACCATCAAGTTTGACCCATTACAGGTGCATTGTGTGTTGTGCAAGTGTTTCTGTGAGCTCGTTGTCGCAAAGGTTTCTAGCGAAGAAGGTTCGTGCACCTGCGATTTACCTGGACTAAGATTTTCGATCTAAGATGTTTGAGTTGGCGCTACCAGCCAGGCAGCTGCTGGAGAAAACAGGTGGCTTGGTAGAGAAAACAGACCAGAAGCTATTTCGACAGGGATCAGGAAGAAAAAAAAGCAAGGTCTGGAAATGAGGTCAGTTTCTTCTCTGTGATACACAAACACTTGATGAAATCTGACGACTAATAAGATGTAAATAGAAGAAAGGCAGAGACGAGAAGCAAGGAAAAAAAGAAATAAACAAAAAGAGAGAGAAAAACCAGAATGCCTGAGTGTTAGAGGAAAAAAAAAGACTAGGAGTGGAGAAGTAAAGGCAGTGAGAGAGTGAT
>QNUK01000195.1:970000-1157500 GCA_013621035.1 Clarias magur
TGTGTGTGTGTGTGTGAGGATGAACACGGGGTGGGGTTTGGGGGGGGCGGGGTTGGGATTAGAGTTACACACTTCCACAAAAGAGACAGAGAGAAAAGTGGAACAGTAACTGAGGAGTGTAATAGAGGGGCTGAAATGGACTCATTGTGTTGGGAAGTGTGATATTGGGTTACACACACACACACACACACACACACACACATGCACACACACACAATGATAAAGAGAGACAGTCTGGGGTTGCAGCTCTAAAATGGTAAATGGCTCCTCCGTCAACGGCTCCGCACAGAAGTCGACTTGAAAGGGTGTGTGAGTGAGTGAGTGTGTGTGTGTGTGTGTCCAGGTCAGGGAATGTGAAATGATGTGTACCAGCAGCAGGTTTGTAATATCATCAGGCTAAGAATAGGCACAACACAAAAGACAATACACACACTCACTGTCTCGCGTTCCCCGAGACAGGAGCCACTATAATACAGTAATGACACGACCTGTCATCAGCCATTAGAGTGAGAGACAGACAGACAGACAGACAGACAGACAGACACAGACAGACAGACACAGACAGATGGAGCTCTGACCCTCGGAGCTTTTAAATTCATGTGTAAATTAGTGCTGTTGTTTGGTACCCGGGGGAGAGAGACGCTCCCCGGCCCGTTCCCACAGACCTAGCTGTAGATGTGGACATGTCCAAATCGTGTGGATCTGAAAGAGACACTTAAAGTACCAGTGGCCCAAATGTCTGGATCCACAGACATAGTTTCTTAGAGATATACTGTATATTAGTGATGGGACGTTTGGATCATTTTAGTGACTCGGTTCTTTGAATCTTGTTCATCAAACTGAACGAATCTTTTTAAAAATGATTTAGTTCTTTTGATCAGAAATAAAATAAAACGGTACATTTTAAATAAACAGCCCCCATTACATCTACATACACACATTTTGGCTATATTTCCAGTAATGAAAAGATTTACAATGCAGCCATGGACATATTATGATAAACAGAATGAGCAGCTCACCTCTCATACCTTCTGGTCCGAATCGTTTGGTTTTTTTGTCTCCCATAGACGTGTGTGTCTCTCATAGTCGCTATGCAGTGCATCACACAGGAAGCAGAACTGAGCGGTTCTTCTCAAGAGTCTTCTAGGCTGAGTCATTCGTTCTTTTGAATCTATTGCACTGCAGACAGTAGCGTCTATGGGAGTCAAAGCATGAACGACTCGGACTAGAAGACTCAAAGTTAACTACTCACTTCTGTTTCCTGTACATTTCCGGTTTCCCACGGAGGTTTTGCGATGCTTAGTAGAAAATGAATTAATCGCTCTCTGATTCACGTTAAAAAACTCGTTCAAAAAGAACGAATTGTTCGTGAACCACCCATCACCGATATATATGGAACGACATCAGATCCAGTACAGTCAGGTCCCCAAATTTAGGAAGTAAGATAAGGTTTTTTTTTTTTTTTAATTAGTCTCTGTACACATTGAATTTGAGATGAAAAGAAAAAAAAAAAGTCAAGACTTTCAGCTTTATTGCTAATGGTTTCACAAAAGTGTGGCATTCAGGAATTACAGCCATTTTCACATACACACCACCAATTTTTTATTTTATTAGATTTTTTTTGGAGGGGGGGGGGCTCATAAATAATGGAACAAACAGCTATCAAGCAATGGCATGACCAGGTGGTGCCTGTTCCCTTGTTACTCCGTGACTAATCAAGCAGATCAGTATGGAATAAAATCGCTGTCAAAACTAATCGTGCGTAAAAAAAAAAAAAAAAGATTTGTGTGTAATTCTGTGTTTTGTCCGAGTTGGATTCCAAAATCTGCAGCCAGGACAGCTTACACATACGAGGTTTTGTGCGTTTGTTACAGTACAACTTTGAAATACACGACGCCGACCGTTTACAGACACAAAACTCGTTTTTTTTTTTTTCAACTTTGACAGCGGTTTAGCACACTACATTCATGGGCGTAATTTCTCTATTCGTCCGTGTAAAGCACTGATAAAGCTCAAGGACAGAAAATGTCAGATTAGACTTCGCTAGAAAAACCCTGCCAGATTCTTTGAACTGATAAAACCAAAATGAACTTGTACCAGCAGAGAAAGTATGGAGAAAGAACTCATGATCTGAAGCGTACCATATTGGTCTGGCAAACGTGGTGGAGGCAGCGTTGTGGCATAAGCGTGTATGGCTGCCCATGGAACTGGTGTCACTGGTGTTTATTGATGGCCTGGCTGCTGATAAGAGTGTAGGGCTATACTCTGCTCAGATTCAGCCAAATGCAGCCAAACTTCATAATGCAGGTGAATAATAACCCAAAACATGCAGTGAAGACTACACAAGAAAACATTGCTCAAGGAAAAGAAATGGGATATTCTTCACTGGCCCATTCAGTCACCTGATCTCAACCCGAGAGAACAAGCTTTTCACTTGCTGAAGCCGAGACTGAAGGCAGAAATCCCACAGCTGAAGGCTGCTGCAGTAAAGGCCTGGTAAAGCAGCTTGAGGAAGGAAACTCAGCACTTGGTCATGTCCATGGGTTCCAGACGTGAGGCAGTTGTTGACTGCAAGAGATGTTCATCCAAGTATTAAAGCCAGTCCTTATGTTTGTAATCAAGTGTGTTCCATTATTTATGACCCACACAAAAATAAAAATAAAAAGTATGAAAATGTGTGTGTGTGTGAATAAAATTAAGGTAAGATAATATACAGTACACCTTTATTCGTCTGGCTATAATTTCTGAAAGGTTACTTCTGCAGCTTTCTTTCTGGCGATTAAAGCTTGAAATAATGGAATTATTTCATACTGTAATATATAATACACAATAAAAGAAATCGTCTAGAAATTGCCTCAATAATCTTATATCTGTTTTAAAATCATCTAATGAAGAACATATTTGCTAAATTACACTTCATTCAAGATATTTACACTTTAGAGCAGGTGACTTTTATTAAGGGAGCTGCAACACCATGGAGGATTATGGGTAATTTACTGGGCCGAACAACAGCATCTGGTGGAAAGCTGATTGTTTTCCTACAGTGAAGTACAGTGAAGACTCTATTTCCCGGCTTTGTGACCTCACTTCCTGTCCCCATCACACATTATTTTATACTGTACTATAAAACTATAAGAACATGAATACACAGAGAAAGAGGAAGCGGGACAGAGACAGGATGACGTGTGCTTACGTACTGTATGCTCGCTGTTTAAATGAAGTTCAATATTAAACTCGTATGTGAGGAAATTTAATAAAACATCAAAGAGGAAGAAATATCCTGTCTATCAGACAACACCACACACACACACACACACACACACACACACACACACACAATAAACACACCATACACACAGAATTACTCACCATGTGTAATTAACTTCCCTGGTGCTCTGATTAAGGTGGGAAGTGGAATTATGCATGAGAATAAGCTTCATTGTGCACCTGTGGATTTGTGTGTGTGTGTGTGTGTGTGTGTGTGTGTGTGTGTGTGTGTGTGTGTTTGCAGAAACAGGTGTGTTATTGTCCTCCAGCACCTGCTGACAGGTGGGTTACGCTCTGACCTCACACTGACCCCACTTGCTCTGTGTGCATGAGTTTGTGTGTGTGTGTGTGTGTGTGTGTGCACGCACTATTGTTTACTGTAAATCCGTTCATCACACTCAGGCCACCAGCTGCTCTCTCTCTCTCTCTCTCTAGTTGCACAGTAAACAAAGGGAATCACAACACACACACACACACACACACACACACACACACACACACACACACACACAGAAAGAGCTTTTCAGTTGTGTGATCTGTGATTTGATTTGAGTAATTGCAGTAGGTTGTACTTTAAACTGTTTAACCGGTACTCTGTTTATCACACACACACACGTACACACACACACACACACACACACACACACACACACACACACACACACACACACACACACACACACAAGTGAGACACAAACATCTTTCCCTATCTGTCTATCTGTACCTGTATCTTTCTCTCTCCTGCTGTTTCTCTGTTCTCACACAAAACACAAAACAGCAGAGAGAGCGAGAGCTAAGGTTACTGCCTGAGGGAAAACTCTACAATCACTCTGTGTGTGTGTGTGTGTGTGTGTGTGTGTGTGTGTGTGTGTGTGTGTGATATCAGTTTATCTGAACAGAAGAGATCAGCACACACACATGCATCAGCCATCCTAGAAAAAAAGATAAAAAAAAAAACGAGACAAAGATTCGGTTAATGCATCTCAGTGAAATGAAAGTGAACCTTTAAAACAAATGTAAAAATGTAAATGATATGGGCGGAGTCAGGTTAACCTTTAAAACAAGAAAAATGTAAACGATGTGGGCGGAGTCCATTAAACCATTAAAACAAGAGAAATGCTAATTAAATGGGCGGAGTCAGGTTAACCTTTAAAACAAGAAAAAATGTAATGATATGGGCGGAGTCAGATTAACCTTTAAAACAAGAGAAATGCTAATTAAATGGGCGGAGTCAGGTTAACCTTTAAAACAAGAAAAAATGTAATGATATGGGCGGAGTCAGATTAACCTTTAAAACAAGAGAAATGCTAATTAAATGGGCGGAGTCAGGTTAACCTTTAAAACAAGAAAAAATGTAATGATATGGGCGGAGTCAGATTAACCTTTAAAACAAGAGAAATGCTAATTAAATGGGCGGAGTCAGGTTAACCTTTAAAACAAGAAAAAATGTAATGATATGGGCGGAGTCAGATTAACCTTTAAAACAAGAGAAATGTTAATTAAATGGGCGGAGTCAGGTTAACCTTTAAAACAAGAAAAAATGTAATGATATGGGCGGAGTCAGATTAACCTTTAAAACAAGAAAAATGTAAACGATGTGGGCGGAGTCCATTAAACCATTAAAACAAGAGAAATGCTAATTAAATGGGTGGAGTCAGGTTAACCTTTAAAACAAGAAAAAATGCAATTTATATGGGCGGAGTCACAATTTAACCGTTAAAACTAGAAAAATGTCAATGATATGGGCGGAGTCAAGTTAACCAAGAAACAAGAAAAATTTTATTGATGTGGGTGGACTTAGTTTAACCTTAAAAAAAAGAAAAATAACAAATTATATTGTGGAGTTAGTTTAAACTGTAAAGCTAATTCTTTTTTAATGACATGGGCGGAGTCATTTTAAACTTTAAAGAAAGGTAAATGTAAATGATATGGGAAGAGTGCAAAGGATGAGGGCGGAGTCAGTTTAAGCTTTAGTGAAAGGGAAGTCATGAGGATGAGGGGTGGAGTTTGTATAGATTTAAAGCAAGATTAATTATGAGGACGTGGGCGGAGTCAGTTTAAGCTTTAATATAAGAGAAGTGTCTTCCATGTGGGTGAAATTATGTACATTAGGTTGTGGGTGGAGTCACCTCTCGCCTTTCCTTGTGCGTCTTCCAGACCATGAGAGAGATATCTATACTGTAATATATACTGTATAAGGACACTATAGTGTATGTACACTCGATGTAGTGCACTATATAGCACACATGAAGTCATTTGTCAACATGTCCCTGTGTATTAGTGTTTGGTGCATGACAGACTTGGACCACAATAAGTGTGCAAAAAAATTTAACATGTACAGATTTTTGAGGAAGCGTTTAATGCACACACACACACACACACACACACACACACACACACACACACACACACACACACACACACACACACACAGGAAGTGATTAATGCTGACAGGAAGTGGAAAGGGAGGAGCAGAGGGTTAGAGGTCAATGGTCATGGCTATGAATTAAGATTGACCTCAGAGGGGAAATGAGAGGAAACATGACAAGCATCTGTGTGTGTGTGTGTGTGTGTGTGTGTGTGTGTGTGTGTGTGTGTGTGTGTGTGCATGTGTGGGTTGACTAGGGAGTTACACATAGACGATCGACAGAGAGAAAAATTTAGCGAGATGATAATGGGGTCTTTATTCTAATAGAAACAGCTGCATAACGTACGTGTGTGTGTGTGTGTGTGTGTGTGTGTGTGTGTGGAGGGGATTCACTGTAAGTATGAGCCTGCATGGAAAGAAATCTATTCTACTTACTTTCCCAGTAGAGTCATTACCTTTTACACAGTTACACACATAAGTATGCACACACACACACACACACACACACACACACACACACACACACACACACACACATATGGGTTGGGAGTTTTTCCCAATAGTGATTAGTGAGAGGAAACCAGTCAGACAGAGCAGGAGAACACATTAACCCCAACCCAACCTGTGTGTGTGTGTGTGTGTGTGTGTGTGTTTGACTTTGACTGTGTAAAAGGCAATGACTCTACTGGGAGCAACAGCATTACACACACAATAGTCTTTTTCTTTCTCTACTGTAACATAGTTCTGCGTTTGGAGTTTTATTACTCTTGATTTGCAGCCCTGTGTGTATGTGCGCGCGTATGCGCATGTGTGTGTGTGTGTGTGTGTGTGTGTGTGTGTGTGTGCACGCACTTTCCACTCAGGAAAAGGGGAAAGGGATAGTTGGTTTGTGGATGTGTGTATCGTTTCTGGCGGTGTGTATCTAGTTGTCTAAAAGTGTTGAGTTTATACGCAAACACCTTGTCGGGTCACATGCGGTTGTGTTACAATGTAGAGAGACTTGAGTAGTTTATATTCAAGCGGTGTGTGAAGTCGCAGAGACGTGTGCGGTTGTGCATAAATGTGCAATTCCATTCAATTATACTGAAGCAGTATGTAAAGTTGGGCAGATATGTGGAGTTGTGTAGTGGAGTTGAGTATAAACAACTATAGATTATATAGATACAGTACAGGCAGTGTGTCAGGTTGGGATGCTGTATACAGTGGTGTAAAGATGTACGTATGGAGTTGTGCGGAGTTTGCACTTCTAATGTATTTAGAATCTAACATTGTTAATATGAAATATTGTGAGTTACAAAGTTTAATTAGACATAATTTTGAATCACAGTAGATTATAAATAAAAGATAACTGAGTTGAGGCAAAGTCAGTATTAACATCACTAAGAAGTAAGACAACTGAGGTAAGGTTAAGCCAGTAATTAAAATGCTAAAAAAATAAATAAAAAAAAATAAAAAAACCTTACTTTTTTACTATGTTTTACTATTTAGCTAAGGTTCTGCCACTAATAACATTATTAACAGGCATATAGAATCTGTGTCAGTTGTGAATCAATTGTGAAGAGTTGTATAGAGTTAAGTTGTGTATTTGTTTGCAGTTGCATTGAAGTGTATAGAATTGTACTATATTGTATTGTATTCACATTCAGTATTCATGTTTGTGTGTATTTTTGTAAAAGTATATAAAATTGTATAGCGATTATATTTGGATAGTATTATATTATTATATTATTATATTGGATATATCAAAAAATATTGTTGTATAGAATTTATAAGTATATTCAGATAGTCTGTCGAGTTCTGTGGTTGTGTACAGTTGTGTAAAGGGGTTTAGAATTGTATAGAGATTATATTTGCCTAGTTGTGTAGTTGTGTGCAGTTGTGTAGAAGTGTATAGAATTGTATAGAGATTGTATTCGGATAGTGTGTTAAGTGATATAGTTGTGTGCAGTTGCGTAAAAGTACATAGAATTATATAGAGCGTATCGTCAGACAGGAAGTTAAGTTGTGTAGTCGTATACAGGTGTGTAAAGTGTATAGAATTGTATAGGGATTATATTTGGGGATTGTGTTAACATTTGTACTTGTGTACATTTTTACAAAGTTTTTATTTTTATATAGCGATATACAGTTTTATATTCAGTTTTGTGCAGTTGTGTAGAAATGTTTAAACTTGTATATATTCCGAGGAATATAAACTGTCATAGTTGTGGTTGGTAGTGTAGAAGTGTTTTTTTTTCTTTTTTTTCTCAATGAGACATTATGGATCAATCTTGCAGACACAGACACACACAGAAAGAGGGTAGATGGTTGGTCGCATTGCTGTGTGTGTGTGTGTGTGTGTGTGTGTGTGTGTGTATGTAACGTTAGATGGTGAGTCACAATGCTGAGGTTAAAGGTCTTCCTGGGGACTTAACCATTTTTCAGGATGTTGGAACTTGTGTCCTTCCAGCAACTGGTTTTATATAATGATCATGCTCAGTTTCACTCTTTCGGCTCGGATTCAAACCCAAAACCCCCACCCACCCAACACACACGCACGCGCACACACACACACACACACACACACACACACACACACACACACACACACACACACACACAGGAGTCACTGGGTGGACAGAGGGCAGAGGTCATAACTTATAAACTGACAATACTGATTTTAGTCTTGTCTGTGTGTGTGTGTGTGTGTGTGTGTGTTACGGGTTGGCGGGGGTTTGGGGGTTAAGTAGTTGTTAAATGAAAGCTAGTGGGGTGTCTCTTTTTTCTCCCGAGATTACACACACTTTAATACACCAGTTTAGAGTTTAGAACCCTGCAACTCAATTAGCTTTCCAGACGAAGAAATAGTCACAATACTGAATAAAGTTCACACTATTAAAATACTCGAAAACTTTTTATCAACTAGACTACTGAATTTTACCCAATGACTGACATTACTAAACAGAAGAAAATACTTTTCTCTTTACAAAATAAAGGAAGAATTTCAACCTAGAGAAGGTTAAGCCACTATTAAGAGTTCTACATTTTCAATAAGCAAATCATTAGTTAAGGTTTAGCCACTGTTAGCACTAGCTCTAGCTTTAGTACTTATATTCCTAAATCACAAACAATTTTTCTCAACATTACTAAGGAATAATACGAACAATACTCTACCTAAGCATTAGCCACTAAGAATACTAAATAATAATAGAAATTTGACCTACAGTAGCTACTGTACGGTCAAATCAATGCTAATAATGCTAAATTGTAAACGAATTACAATGTAGACAAATGTTGCCACTACCAGCAACACTTAACTATACATAAATTATAATTTCATTACATATAGTGTAGCAGCTACTAACATTACTAAAAACAAATAAACAACAACATAGCTAAAGTTTAGCCACTTTGAAAATTATTAAATGACAAATATTTAAGTATTTTAGTAGTGACAAACCTTTGGCTAAATTGTACTGTATTTAGAATTTAGTATTGTTAATATGAATTATTGTGAGTTTGTATGAATGTGTGTGTGTGTGTGTGTGTGTGTGTGAGAGAGAGAGAGAGAGAGAGAGAGAGAGATACTAACATACAAAATAATAAATAAACATTAAACAAAGTTTAATTACACATAATTTTGAATCACAGTATATTATAGCTAAGGTTCTGCCACTAATAACATTATTAAACCATAAATAAATACCATAAAAGATTTTCCTCAGCATTACTAAATAATAAATAAATAAATGGTAATTAGGCAACAATATAGCCACAAGTATCATTCGTAAATTAGGAATAAAAGGTAACCTAGCTAAGCTTAGACTAGTACTAACAATACTAAATTGTAAATAAATTACCGCCTTTCTGAAATTTTGGCCTCCTAACAACACTAAGTTATGCTTTAGCTAAGGTTTAGCAACTAAAAACAATATCAAATATCAAATATCTATTAACATTACTGGACTATAAATTAAAGCTTCACTTAATTATACATAACTTATTCTATAGGTTTAGCCAAATCATAAATAAAAGACAACCTGGCTAAGGTCAGTAAAATCAAAGCTAACTTTAAACATTGTCAGTTTAGCTAAAGTGCAGACACTACTAATAAAACACTACTTAATTATAATTAAAAGGTGGCGTAGATCCAGTTAATATTACTAGCCAAGAAACAAGGAATAACCTGGCTGAAGTTATGGAACTACTAATGTTATTAAATCATAAGCAACAGTTTCCTCTACATTCATTAATAAAAAAATGTATACCCATTCATCTATGGTTTAGATACTATTAACATTACTATATTATATACAAATGACAATTTAGCAAAAGTTTAGGCATTACTAAATCATTTTTGCTGATATTAAAGCTCCTGAGTGGTGCAATGAAAACGCATTCCCTGTTTTGTCTGAGGATGGTGAGTTTGGTGCCAGACCCACCTGCTGCCTGAAGTCCAAAATTGCCCGTGCGTTCTGGGATGGAGGGATGGCACACTCTTACTCCGATCCATCACAATGACGCTGGGCAGTCACAGGCATCTGTCAGCTAATTAATGCAGAAGGAAATAGATAAGAGTTTTCATCCGAAAAGAGCTTGTAATGTGCCGTGACACAGCATGAGGGGGCTGGTTGACTGGCTTCACGTGTCCTGGAGGGAGCATGTGAACGTTTTCATCTTCACTGATTGATCGCTGTTAGGTGGGAATTGACCGAGACTAAATTAGGGGGAAAACCCGCAGGGAGAAAAAAATTTTTTTGAAATGACCTCATAACCAGAAACTTTAACTAAGAGAGAGAGACAGATAGATAGAAGTAACAGTATTTTTATTGTAAATATGTTAGTAATTAAAACATCTTAACACTTTTTCACACCATAAACTCACACACACACACACACACACACACACACACACACACACACACACATATGGACACACATACACACACACCTTTCCTAAACAGCAGAGCAGTTTAAGATATGCCTAAACCCATAAACCCCCACCTGGACCCGTGTGTGTGTGTGTGTGTGTGTGTGTGTGTGTGTGTGTGTGTGTGTGTGTGTGTGAGAGTGTGTGTGTGTGAAAATTCCAAAAATCCCACTGGAAGCTGGCTGAGTATGTTCCCATTAGTGCTTGTAATTACAAAAGAGAATCATGTTACCATGTGCATGTGCATGTGTGTGTGTGTGTGTATAAGAAAGAGAGAAACTCTCTTACCAGGAGTAACTTTTTCCCGACAAATGTTTCCAAACTGCTTTCAAGGCTTTGGTCCAATGCACTTTTAACACAGACACACACACACACACACACACACACACACACACACACACACACACACACACACACACACACACAGTGTTTCCACTCAATATTCCAAAACATACTAGCCTAGGCCGGCCGGAACAAGAGCCAAAGGAACTTAAGGCTCTTTTCCTGGCAAAATATGCTACATTATTTTAATGGTTACCATGACAACGGTACGTGTGAAGGAATTATCATCGATGAAATTGATAAAATTAGTCAGGCTTCATTGTTATAGCGTAACTATAACAATAGTTTGCTTGTGACCAAAAATATGTTGTACTATTAATAGACCGAAATTACGGGAAATCCTGAAAACCTGGGAATCCATTAGTTAGATCTGATATTCTAAATCATAATAAGTGGAAACATAAAGAAAATGTTTGAGTTTTACAGGACTGTCCACAACCTTCATGGTTTATTGTCCTCACCTTTTAGCTACACAGTACCAGTAAGAATTTTAAACTACTTTTACCCCTGTTAATTACACTCAGTCGCCAGCTCCGCCAGTCGCGGTTAGTTACTTCCTCCAGTCATGGGAGGATATGTCTTGTAAAATATTAGTAAAATAACAGTTTAAATAAACAAGCAGATCATTATCTGGTAATCAAACATGGAGTTTAAGGAACTGTTTTCATATAAAAGCAATATCACACTCGAGGTTGTGCTGTTGTAAGAACTAACTAATATTAAATGATGGGGAAAAATTCTATATGGTATTTTGACTGATATATACTATATATAAAGAGTGTTAAAGAATGTGTGTGTGTTTTAGAGTGGTACCTTGTCATGCAAATTTAATCTGATAGATTACGTATTGCAAAACGTGATTTGCCATAGGAAATAATGTAAATGCAGACGATCTGTTCCAGCTGCCTGAAAATATTACCACTACCTTCAATTTTCGCATATAAAAACAATCAAAAGTAAAAAAAAAAAAAAGACATGTAAATTAAGTCAAATATGAACTAAATAGACATTAAACTTCACTTAACCTTAATTTATGGTTCCTCTCGGCACCGTCCGGTTTAAAAGCTAAACTGAAAGCGGCTCCCTTTTGCTTCTTGCTGCCGTCCTTGCTAACGTCCTTGGGACCCATGGTGCTACGTCTTCACTAAATCTTGCGCAAAATAATCAAAAAAACATAAACTTGCTTCGTTTTGCTTTGCACCGACACGCAACAAGTTTTGAACGTCTTCCGGAGGCTCGTATGGTGAAATGCTTGCAAACGTTCAATTCTTAAGGCGAAGATTTGGGAGAATCTCTTTCTCACACACACACAATTAGTGTTTAGCTAATAATTCAGCCATTGATATGTTGAACCCTAGTTTTGGTTCATTTATGTGTGTGTGTGTGTGTGTGTGTGTGTGTGTCTCCTGGGTGGTAGGAAGTTGATGTTATTTCTGGAAATGTACATGACATTACTGGCCGCAATGCATCTCTCCTTCTGTGTGTGTGTGTGTGTGTGTGTGTGTGTGTGTGTGTGTGTGTGTGTGTGTGTGTGAGAGAGAGAGAGAGAGAGTATTTTGTTCTAAGGCATTCTGCATGCTGTTACATCACTGACAATATAATAAAACTAATACAACACACACATATACGTACACACAGAGTATGGAAAACAGATCCAGGAGAAAAATAATTTATGGAGAGAGAGAGAGCGAGAGGTTTGCTATATAAAAATGGCTTTCTCTACTCATGCCAAATCTGTTCTTCTAATCTCTCTCTCTCTCTCTGGTTCCAGAAGGAAAAACAGCTTGGAAATTCAAACGAGCATTTCAAACTACCGGGCAACAAGAGCGTGCCAGAGAGACGAACCGGCGTCTACATGAGCGTCACTCACTCACTCACTCACTCACACACACACACACACACACACACACACACACACACACACACACACACACACACACACACACACACACACACACACACACACACACACACGCAGTATAAATAAAAATATTTTTCTTGGAAGTCATATGATTTGAGCAACGGTGCATGAGACTGCTAATGAGAGCAGTGATACAGAACCTGTCAACATGTGTGTATGTGTGTGTGTGTGTGTGTGTGTGTGTGCTAGAAAACAGAACTGATGAAAAAGATGGAGGAGACAGTGCTGGTTGTTTTCCTACAATCGCACAGCCTGCAGCGTTTTATTCCTCTTATACTATATCCCTCTGCCGGATCCTGTTATCCATTTACCGTTACATTAAATAAAAAATTGATAATGAGAAAAGAAGTGAAGAAGAGAAGAGTAATAAAAAGCAGACGTGTAATATAGAGTTCACTTAACACGGTGCAGTGATATAACACAACTCACAAACAAACATTGTGTAACCATAGTACAATCAAATAATACACAATAGAAAGCAACTGGAGTTGTGTAATGGTTTAATATTCTTGACTGTGTGTGTGTGTGTGTGTGTGTGTGTGTGTGTGTGTGTGTGTGTGTGTGTGTGTGTGTGTGTGTGCGTTTGCTCAGCCCAGTGGCGGCCTGGTACGGATTTAACACAAATGCAGGAAAAGCCGAAATCCTGTCTGCATTAGTTTCTGTCTGTGTGTGTGTACTGTATGTGTGTGTGTGTGTGTGTGTGTGTGTGTGTGTGCGTGTGTGTGGAATGGAGAGAATGTGCAGGAGGATCCCACAGACTGGACTACATGAATAAGTCATTTATATCAAACTATTTTTCCTCCTAATTCTCACACACACACACACACACACACACACACACACACACACACACACACACACACACACACACACACCAAGGGACACACAAAACATTTAGACATCTTGGCTGCAGAAATAAATCACATGTCTGCTCTTACTAGGGAAAGCTAAAAGCCAGTGTGTGTGTGTGTGTGTGTGTGTGTGTGTGTGTGTGTGTGTGTGTGTGTGTGCATGTTTGTGAGCGTGTGTTTCCCCTGCATTGAGTCATTGAGTCAATTATAAATATTTTGATTTGTGTCACTTTGTATACACAAGACATTCAACACACAGAAGCAGCGCCAGAATGACAATCACACTCCGGGCGTGGCAAGCAAGAAAGTGGGCAGGGCTTATATAGATATAAAGTCTATAAAACCCAAGGGCTTAATGCTGAATGGCGAAGCCAGCCTAAACATCAATCAAAGGCTAGTTGAGCCTGATTGTCCTGAGTGTTTCCAGCAGATCCTGATAGTGTCACGGTTATATAGTTTTTTTAATGTATGTACTTTTATTGTGTTCTGAGCATCAGTCATTAAGCACAAGATGACATAATTGCAAACTTTGTTTTATTAACGTTTACAAGTAAAGATTTTAAACCCGACAGCGTGATTCACTGCAGGCTCAAATCCACTCTGGTCTTAACTGGACTGGTATTCGATTTGACATTTGAATAGTAAGGGATTTTATCAATGAAAAATTGAAACACACATTCGTGTTTAACCTGTTTTATTTCAAGGTCATGTCACAGGGTTCCAACCGAACCCACTTGTTGTTTTATGTAATGTAGGTCAGCAAGTTCCATACTGCAAAAATGACATCTAATTTTTATTTCTATATAAACTATTTAAACACTTTGAAAGCGAAATGAGATTAATCCATTTCTTTTTTCAGTTTTGAGAAAATTTTAAACTATTAAAAAAAAAAACTTTATTTTTTTTATTTGTTTATTTTCTAGAAACAAGAACGTGACAGACAATATTTTGTACAAATATTATTTGAGTCGTAAGGCTACAAAAAATCACGTTTGTCAAAATTGTTTTGGTTATACTGTGAATTTGGTGCGATTTTTCAAAACGTTATAATTCCACCACCCACAGTTTTGTCACAATGGATAAATCAGCCACTAGTTGTGGTTGCGGTTATGACGTTTATTGAGTATCAATAATTGTTGATGTAGTGCTGGCTGAGTTTTAATAAAAGATTTAGCAAAGTCATGCTTTAGTGTGCAGTGATTCAAACTAGTGACGGGATTGAAAATGAGAACCAAAAACTTGCCAAAAATGGGAGCATGGGAAAAAAGTCCTTCACAAAGCCTGGAGAACTATTTCGCAAGACTACATAAAAAAGTACTGCTGTCTTTGGAAGCAAAATAGGAAGAAAATAGGCGGTGTGGTGGAACACTCAAGACTTTTGCAATGCACCAGGAACATCTCACAAGAGCACCAGTTTTTGGAGTTACTCTGATCCATCACATCACCCATCATAATTTTATCCTACTTGTAGCTACAGTTAAATATCTCATTACAGTGGCACCTGGAAGTGGGCGGGATACTGTATATTAGGCGGCCAGTGAACATTTTGTCCACGTTGGAAGCAGAAAAAATGGGCAAGAGTGAGGACTAGACAAATGGGTCTGAGCAGTTTCAAAACTGCAGCTCTTGTGAGATGTTCCCAGTCCGCATTAGTCAAGACCTACCAAAAATGCTCCAAAAAAGAAAACCAATCAACCGGCGACAGCGTCCAAGTGTCCAAGGTTCACGTACACATGGGGAACAAATGCTTGCCCATGTAATCCGATTCAATAAAAGAGCTAGTTTAAGTTCAAATTGGTGAAAAGGTTCATGCTGGTTCTGGTAAAATGGAGTCAGGACACACAGTGCACTCTGGACAGGGTGCCAGTCTATTAAAGGGAATACACATACACTCTACAGACAATTTGGGAACCCCAATGAAACCTAATCTGCGTAGTCTTTGGAAGGTAACCAGAGTATCTGAAGGAAACCCACCAAGCATGGGGAGAACATGCAGCGTCATGCTCCCAGACCTGATACGGGAAACGAACCTTCAACCCTTGAGGTGCGACACCACAGTGCTAACCACTACACCACAATGAGTCTACAAAGCTATTGGAAATGATTATACCCGCATGTCCCCCACCGATCCCTCCCAACTTCCACACTTCGCTTGCAACATTTTGATGCAATTACTTTTTTTTTGTTGCCTGAAACAGATCCACTTCGGGCAGCACGGTGGTGTAGTGGTTAGGACTGTCGCCTGACACCTCCAGGGCGCGGGTTCCTGCGATTCCTGGCCAGGTTTGATTCCCGTCTCGGTGTGCAAGGAGTTTGCATGTTCTCCCCGTGCTTAGTGGGTTTCCTCTGGTTTCATAATGTACATGATTTAGATTTAACCGTCCAAACTGTGCAGTCAGAAAATACCACAAAAATAGTGCACTGTGCATATCGTGAGCACCTTTTGGATCGGGTTGCTTCCTTCATTGGTCAGCTGATACTGCTCCTGGGATTCTCTCTGAAGAAAAAGGGGACAATAGACTCAAATTATGCATGCTCTCTCTCTCTCTCTCTCTCTCTCTCTCTCTCTCTGTCTTACATACACAGACAGACACACACACCCTTCCTCTTGTCATAGAGAGATTTCCTGCCTCCATTGTCCTGAAGAAATGTACACCAGAAAACATATCCGAAAGACACAAATACACACATAAACAAAAACACACACACACACACACACACTTGCTCAACTTATTATATTATATTATATATTAATAATGTAATGTTGTGGAACTAAGGAAACAGGAAAGCTAGATCCTGCAACACCAGGTATCTAGGACAGTGAATCTCAAAGATTTTTGCCCGTAGCACTCCCTGTTATTAGTGATGTAAACAAATCTGAATGCATTACTCAGATTAGAACAGATAACATGACCTACAGTAAAGTCATTCGAAGGCAGATAGGAAGAGAAGGCAAGCTTCAGAGCAGCTGGTTGAGACTAGGGGTATACGTCAGGACTGGGATCCCTCAGGACACAACTAAAAGGCAGAGTGAGCAGGAGATTTTTACTTTCTGGTATAAAAGGTAGAAAAATATGACAGGCGGGTAAAACTAATAAAAAGAATAACTGTGTGAACAGGTGTCACGTCTCCAAAGCGGCCCACCTGGCAAATCCAGGAACCTTGTCCTCATTTGTGATGCTTATATCCTGTTAAAAATGATAGAAAGCAGAGTGTCTTTGCGAAGCCTCGCCAGTTTTCCTCATTGAAAAAAAGAAAGAAGGTTTGAGGCGTCTTTGATCTTTGCCTTGTTTACCTGGATACTCTGGATTTGTACTTGGGTTCTGGAAATACTCACGATTATTATGTCTGACCTCGGCTTTGTTTACCTAAACACTTTGAGTTTACCATCTGCTTCTGGAAATATTTTTGATTGCCGTGTCTGAGCCGTCCCTTGTTGACTAACTGCTCTTTGGATTCGGGGGTCTGGTTCTAGAAATTCTTTGGACTGTTGTGTTTCAGTTTGGTCTGCTTTTGATTTCCAACTTGTGGTTTGTTGGCTGTCTTGATAATAAACTCCATTGTGTATTGATTCCCATAACACCTACCGTATGAGACCAGTCTGCTATAGTAGACTTCGTCTTAACTACATTGATCCAGCATGCGGTTTTTGTCCGACTCAACTCTGTGCCTATGCTCAGCAACTCCACCAAATCTCAGCCGCTATATGTCAGCCAATGGAATCCTGGCTCTAGTAGCTAAACACAAAATGGAAGTTCAAGTTCTTCAACCTTGTCTTGAACACCATATGGTTCTCCCATGAATGCAAAAGGAGATTTCTTGTGTGTTCATAGTCCAAGTTGCTGCAAAGTGATTGCTTGGCTGCTGAGCGATCCTGGACCTTAACTTGAAGAACCCGAATTGCCAACCCAATGGCTTGCAAACCACTGTGTGGTGTTTTGGAGTCTGCTGTTGATTGAAGCATGTCACCAGGATTCATTGTATCCCAAACCAGTTGTAGGGTTTCCTTATGCAATGTCCTTTTTTTTTCAAGCTCTCCAACTCTTTAACTTAGGGATGTGGATGCAATCAGACTGGTGCTGTTGCTCCTAAGCAGAAGAGTTCTCAAGCAGGTGACTGCCACCTTTCATCAAACAAAACTACAACAAATGTTCACAGAGTTTAAGAAGGAATTCTTCAGAGGTTTTCGATCATCCCGTCTCAGGAAAAGATGCATGTGAGAAATTAGTCTTGTTAAAAACAACTTGTATTAAAGCAATAGATTATGGGTAAAAATCAGTCACCTCAAAGCCATGCCTGTAGTAGAGCACATTAAAATATGACTTGGGGCCTCCGAGTGGCGCAGCGGTTAAAGCGCTCGCCCTATCATCCGGAGATCGCTAGTTCGAATCCCGGGTGGTGCTGTAACCTCTCGCAGCCGGAGGTCTAGAGAGAGCTGATTGGCCGAGCTCTCTCAGAGGGGAGGGATGAGAGGTACATAGTGCTCCGACATTAATCACGGCTCTACAGCCAGTCAGGGGCGTCTGTGAGCTCGCGGAGCGGAGGGAGCGGATAGCGCTGTCCTCCGAGTGTGTTACGCCGCCCCCAACTGTGCGCGAGTGAGCAGTTCGAAAAGATGCGGTCGGCTGGCGTCACGTGGTTCGGAATAAACACGTGATAGTCTTCGGCCCTCCCGGCTGAGTGGAAGTAGTAGCCTTAATGTGGGAGCCCCCTAGTGACGGGGAGGAATTGGACACGACTCAATTAGGGAGAAAATCGGGGAAAAATCCAAAAAAAATAAATAAATAACTCTGACTTGGGAAACTCACCATGGAAGAGAAGAAGTACCCAAAGTTGGAAGGGTTATGTCTGTTTATTTGGGGGGAAATTCACATTACAAATCAAGAGCATTTTTGAGACACTAAGGAACACATTGTGACTAGTTAAGCCAAAAAAAGAATCACTCCTAAGATTCAAAATAAGAAAATTACTGTTCCCGTATGTTCATTGTGGGGAAGGAAAATTAAAAAAAAAAAAAATCAAGGTCTTTGTTCAGGGATTGATTTAAGGGCCCTGAATGCAGTGATACTTGAGTACAGAGATCCACACACACTTTTACTTTTGGCACTGAAACAGGTAAGAGGTACCAAGAGTTTCATAAAACATTTGCATAGCGCACATCCCCTCATTCGTATTCAAGAGGGAGACGAGCCGAAGACAGCGTTCATAAACACATCAGGCCACTACGCATACTCGTGGTCTGGAAAACATGCCTTCTGTCTTCCTCGCCTTTGTAAATGAGATCCCCCAAGAATTTCTGAATCTGTTCTAAATATAAATATTATGCAGCGCTGATCTCCCTGTCTCAGAAAATTGTTGTCCTCGGGGTGCTGGAGGAATTCCACAGAAAGCCACCTCCCTCTTCGTCAGGCTGTGAATTTCATCACTCCACGAAGGAGATTCTAAGTTATGTGTGAGATAAAAGTGGTGAAAATGCATATGGTCACGGCGAATGCAGTAACATTTTGTCCACATTTGACAAAGCAAAGGTTTGTAGTCTTCACAAACATTTAGTGAAGGTAAATCTGAGACTCCTATTGAGAGTAAAATAGGACCAGTGCTTCCCCAAAGTCATGGGAAAGCTTCAAAACTAAATCCTTGCCTATTTTATTCATGGAAGATGCCTGGAGCTGGAAAAAACTGCTGGTCACTAAAGCAGCACTTGGAGAATGGTAACATGGCTAAAAAACAGTTTTTATGCCTCACTGACCACAAAAACATTGAATACACCAGGTCAGCAAAAAGGTTAAACCTTTGTCAAACCAAGTGGGCCCTTTTGTTCACTAGCATTGAATTCACTCTCACTCACACTACTACTGGTCACCATTGAGGGAGGTAACATCGAGGGCATGTAAATCCCTAGGGTTACTGCTGGACAACAAAACGGACAGGTCAGTTAATCCAGAACACGTGTACAAGAAAGTCAGAGTTGGGCTTTTTTTTTTTTTTTTTAAAGGAAACTGGGCTCTTTTCGCATCTGGAAAAAGCTCCTACAGATGTTCTACAAATCTTCTATACTATGATGGGAAGGGAACCTCAAAATCAGAGATGCCACACGATTGAACAAGGTGGTCAGGAGAGCAGAATGTGGTTGGCTTTAAGCTGGCCTTGCTGGAGCTGGTGCTGGAAAAGAGGACCTTGAACAAAGTGCTGTCCATCACATCCAACACCAGTCAGCCTCAGTGTGGAGCTTTTGCCAAGCAGAAGATGGCAGACTTCTATCACAGAGATTCTCTACAGACCGACTCAGGAAGCCTTTTGTTCTCAGGGCCACACACTGAATTAAAACCTCCTTACGATGCCTGGGGACGCAATTGGGATTCTTGGTTGTGGTCGTCCCTCATCCACTACAACATCTCAATTTGCACTAGCCTGTCCATTCATTATGTATCCTTATGTATTCTTTTAGTCATTTCAGTTGAAGCATGGTTTGACGATCTTGCTAGTGCAACTTCACATCTGTTGGATCTATGTATCTTCAGACCTGGATTCAAGAACAGAAGCAGACACCTTGTCTAATTTACACAGGGCCCCAAAAAGAAGGAAAATCACCCCAAAACCGCTCTTCTTCTGTCATGTTTGGTCGATCCTGAATGACGTCAGCAAAAGCACAAAAACAGGAACCTATGTCACTTTGGGAAATGTTCCAAAGCTCCCACATTTTGTCGGGGAACAAATGTTAGTTTTCCTCTCTACCTCAAGATGTGACAATGTTCCTCAGAGCTTGCACTGTCTGTGCACAATCAATGCACCGCCTGAGATAACAACTCAATAGACCCCCTTGTCCCAAAAGGGAACACACCCTTCTAGTTAATACAGAAGTCATTCCATTTAATCATCCTGCTTAAGTGTGCCATAACCATAGAGATGGGAAAGGGTATCTTTAATGATTTGTTCAGATATTGACATGGCCTTCAGAATATATAACACAGGAGTCCAGCTCAACTCACAAACACGGAAAGCCGTCTGTCCACAATTGAATACGGTTTCATGATCGGTCCAATATATAGATCACACATTTAGACCAGTAGATTCTTCAGGCAGCACCAGCAACCAGAGGCTGTATACTTTAAGTAAACTCATCATTTTCTGCCACATTCATGTACAGGACCCACAGATGTCCCATCCAACAAACAGATGGGTGGAGTGAGAAGACTTTGGACATCATTGTCATAAACCCTATTAAAATCTCGAAACAGGTCAATTTAACCACTTTACCGCAATTCATATCTACTTCTGTAGTTGCTCCAGTTTTCCATGTTTCATCTTTCCATCCACCCACAACCATGTGACAGAACCTGAGCCACTGCAACTACTCAAGGGAGGTCCAACTTACATCATAAGAGTGCAATGAGGTAATCAAATGTACTGTTTGGCGGGAGGACTATGGCACTGAAGGTCCTGGGCTCCAAAGGTATTTTGGACACTTCACTCATCATTGACTAGAGCACTTAGACTGCACCCACTACATGACCTAGGCGCAGGGCACTTCAAAGCTTTAGGAGCTATCTTCTTGGAGTTGTTGGGGTGGGGGTGGTGGAGCATTATTCTGCAGTCACAGTGAAGTTGCAACTTCTGTATCTAAAACTGGGAAAAACCACCAAAAACAAACCTCTCGCCTTGAAATTCCAACTTGTCCAACTTGGATGGAGGGATGGATATTAGGCAATTTTTTTCAATGGCAAATTAACATGGCTACCCACACTGTGAACAATATAAAGTACACCCCTAGCATTGGTTTTAGATAAAAACAATATAAATTGGGTTAAATCTATAACACTAGCCATCATAACAACTGTTTTTGAGGAGGCAATCATCAACATTAAAGTTGATTTAATCTCTAACATTGGCCAGTATTCTTATCGCTAACATTACTTGCTATTATCCATTGGCTAGCTTGTTCCTAAGCTCTTTCCTATAGTCTGATGTTGCCACTGCAAGTTGTCTGCACAGTAAAACAGAATGTATAGCCACATAGGTGTGTACCTTCAAAAACCTGGCTAAAGTTGCTTTTTATGAGCTTTACATGCCCTGACAAAGCAAACAAAAGGGATATGTTTGTTAGGGTGTACATTTGTGCATGGAAAGTGAAGTTAACTTGGAGTTTACCGACCATGAATGCAGGATTCATTTCATTCACATTGCCTAAATGCAGAGTTTCGAGCAATTATTCAGAGGTTTGTCGCATCACATGCCTTGTTTACCGGAATACTCGCTCTTTGGTTTTGCGCTCTGGTTCTGGAAATATTGGGTTTATTGCATTTGACCCAAGCCCTCTTTTAGGATAAATACATTTGCATTGTTTGCGAAATACATTAAATCTGGGTTTGGGTTTGAAATGACTTGGATAGTCAGATAGTTTGGATGACTTCAATGGGCGGTGTTATTAGGGAGTTCTCTTCCCTAGAGGACCTTTAGAGGAAGTGTTTAACACAGGATTGGGATGTGGTGTGGACAGATTCAGGATGGAGCAATCCTGTATGCTTCCATAATCATGTTGATTTTAGACAAACACAAACAAAGGGGCAGGAGACAGAAGAATGCGGCAAACACACGCACACACACACACACACGCGCACACACGCATGCATGCACGTTTCTCAAAATTCTCACTGCAAGCATGCGACTACAATGTGTGTATTCATGCAAGTAACACTCTAAGCCTGGATTTTACAGGGTTTAGAATAAGGCTGAAATACCTAAAAGTGCAAAGTACACAAAGACACACACACACACACACACACACACATATATGCTCACACGTACACACAGTGTTGAATGGGCACACTATATAAACTGTGCCATGTATCCACGGCTACACTGCAGAAATGGTATTGATAAAGCACCATTCTCTTTCCCTCTCTCACTCTCACAATCACACACATGCACAAACGCTCACACACACATAGTATAGGGTGTGAACTTTGAGAGGTGGTTGTGTTTGAGTGTATAAGTGTTTTGTGTGTCTCCTGCCTCTGGCTGTGTGAGCCTGAACCTGCTAATTACCCCTGACCTCTCGAACCCAGGGGTCACGGGAAGGGTGGTGTTTTGTGGGGTGTTGGGTGTGTGTGTGTGTCTCTCTTTCTCTCTCTCTCTCTCACTGTCTTCTGTTCCTCTCTTATCTCCTCTGATGCTCCTGTGGTGTAAACAAATGGAAACGAAAGATTAAAACTTGAACATGCCTCCACACTCCTTGTCTATCTCTATCTGTCTCTGTCTGTGTTTATACAGTGTGTGTGTGTGTGTGTGTGTGTGTGTGTGTGTGTGTGTGTGTGTGTGTGTGTGTATATTAGTGTGACGTCACACACAGTGGTCAACTGTTTAATGTTACTGAGTCAGTATGTTGACTGGTCTGGGAATACACTGCATGAAAAAGTCCCCGTTTCAGAAGGATCAAATTATTGGCTCACATGAAGTAACGATGTAACATTACAATGACTGGAATTATGACTTTATTGGTTTAAGTATTAAAACCTGAAAAGATGGGTTGGAAGTGGTTAAAATGTGATCAGAGATCACTTATACACCGGTTCAAATTGCATCATAAAATATCTACAACAGAAATCAGACTTATGCTTAATATTAAGTATATTTGGAATCTACACATACAGTATGGTGCCGATGACAAGTAATAAACCTTGGACCTAGAAATGATGTAAGAGCATTACAACACACACACACACACAAAGAAGAAAACTCAAAGGATCAGGACTAAACATCTGCGCTTCCAAAAGAAAACCACTTCTTAGTGAGACTCCTAGTTTACTAGAAAGTATAAAGAAAGATTGGGCTTTGGAGCGATGGAAAAAGGTCATGTGACCTGATGTGTCCAGATCGAGCCTATTGAGCTCTAAGCACAGGTACTGCCTACAGACATGTAATGATCATGTGACCTGCTTATGCTCAAGTACGAGTTGAACAACCACTCCTGCCTACAGCAAATAAAAGTCGAAACAGTCAATTCATAATAAAAATTCATTATACAGTACATGCGAGAATAAATAAATGTAACTTACTGTATGTAATTTAAATCAATCATTAATACAGGTTTCCTTTGGTACTTTAGTCGTACTCGTGTTCTTTGAATAGTTCCTCATAACCAGATGTTGTATAATAGTCCAATAAAGCCTGGTTGATCAGTTAGTAGTTTATTTAGACCTCTGTATTTTTGTGCTATAATTGACCTGATTCGAGGTCATGATGGCGTGTGTTTACAGGACAGCCATGGATCAGGGTTACGACAGCCACTACTTCTGACCACAGTGTTTTTTTCTTCTATTAGTATAAACTCTGCCTAATACGTCCATAACTTAGAATGACCTTGTTACGACCTTCAGTTATGCATCACTGTTCTGTCATAATTGCAATCATCCTGACAGGACTGAGAGATGCTGTAACACACACACACACACACACACACACACACACACACACACACACATATATATATATATATATATATATATATATATATATATATATATATATATATATATATATATATATATCACTGTATATATAAAGATAGCTAAAACAACAAAACATGTACTGTTTATGATTTTAAATTAGTGAGTACCTTAATAATTCCTGAGTAATAATAATAATAATAATAATAATAATAATAATAATAATAATAATATTTTTGGCAGTCCTTCGGTATCTGCCTGAAGTTAAACCTGCTCCATAAATGAAAGTAAAAATGTTGAGTAGAAGTTATAAGCAGTTTTGTGCCAGATTACAAACATCAAGTTTTAACAGCCCACTGCTCATGTGTCAAACGGTGGGCGCGTCTTAAATCGACCGCTGGACAGAACTGAATGGAACTTTTGCAGTACTTAGATATCTGCCTGAAGTTTAACCTGCGCCATAAGTAAAATCAAAATGTTGAGTAAAAGTGATGTTATGAACAGTTCTGTGCCGGATTTAATAATTTTTAATAATTTACTTTAAAATAAGCTACTAATAAGCTACTTGCTCAATGTAAACAAGCACCAATAGATATTAATTACAAATGGTCAACAATGGTCAAAACTGAACTGGTATGAATTAAGTTTAACATGCTGGAGTCATTTTAGGACAGAGTTAAAAAAAAAAAAAAAATCTTTATCCGAACTACTTTTTCCATTTCTCATCTGTGATTCACTCTACGATTACCGAACAGGGAGTGAATTTGTCTGACCATGAAAGAAGTACAACTTAAACACCGTAAACATGTCGTAAGATACTCAACCTTACAGAACGTGATTTCTTTGTATTAAGAAGTTAGACAGAGAGTTCTGCTGTACAGAAAGACACACAGACATGTACGTGGCCTTAACCTCAAATAATAATAATATCACTGATTTTATTGAGTTCCACAAACTTTTCCCTGTTAATCAATGCTAGTAATAATAATAATAATAATAATAATAATAATAATAGAGCGCACAGACAAAGTCTCCGCCCACAATCTGTCTGTCTGCTCTCTGATTGGCCGATCCCAGTTTTTGTTGGTCTCCAGCTGTAAACCCCGCCTCCCAATCCAGAACTCCGCGCGCGCCAGTCCAGGCGCTCCAGTCTGGTGAGGATCGCGACCCAGCGGTTGACGCGCCACGTGCACAGGAGGTTTTCGGGATGTGATTGGGATCGACCGGGCAGCGCACGCACAGGACTCAGTCGGGATCGTTTCCATCGTTCGATCTGATTCGTTCTTCTTTTGATTTCTGCGGATGATCGCGCGCGCGCCCGCCGCTATGGCTTGGAGCTCGCGCTCGGGTCTCGCGCTGCTGCTGCTGCTGCTTCTGCTGCTGCTGTGTCTGCGCGGCGGCGCGCGAGCGTTCGGCACCGGCGGCGCGGAGGAGGAAGAGGAGTCGGAGTCCGCGTGCGAGCCGATCCGCATGTCCATGTGCCGCGACCTAGGCTACAATGTGACGCGCATGCCGAACCTGGTGGGCAACGTTCTGCAGGCGGACGCGGAGTTACAGCTGTCCACTTTCACCCCGCTCATCCAGTACGGCTGCGCCAAACAGCTGCGGGTACGAGACGGGTCCGCTCTCTCTCTCTCTCACTCACTTTTATGCGAGTATGGAGATTTGATTAGACTGCGTTTGATTTGTGTTTAATAAGTAAGCCTGCTGTGGATGGGTGTGTGCGCATGTCTTTGTGGGGACCAAATGTCCTCACAGCGCTAGAATCATCATACTCTGTAAAACACACAACTATCTTTCTTTTTTTCGGATTGCTGAGGGTTACATTTAGGGGTAACACAGCATTAAGTAGCATTAAGTAAGAAAAGTCTAAACTTTTCTTTATGGTTGCTGAAGGTTAAGTTTTAAGTTTAAGACATGGCATAACATTCAGTAGTAAAAGTTTAGATGAAAAAAAAATTGATAGAGAGAGACACTTTATTACAATCTCGAAGGAAATTCCAAATACATAAATTTAAGCAGGTTAACTAAAGCGGTTCCTGGAACTCATCCCAGAAACTCAAACTTCTCTTGTGGGAATCCGTCCGGAGAAGTTCCTGGTCCCACCTTTACCCAAATTAGGATTACAGTGTAAAAGTCTAGATTTAAAAACAAACAAACAGAATTACAGAATCAAATCACTATGGAGTAATTTGCAATAAAATGCAAAAAAAAAAAAAAAAAAAAAGGTACACACAAACACACACACGCTCGTCCACTTAATGCTACTGGACGTAAAGAGAGAGATAGAGAGCTTCCTAATAGTTGATGAGATGTTGTTTATGTTTAGGTAAACCTGCTGTGTATGGGTGGGCATGTGTGTGTGTTTCACTTTGTGGGGACCTAGTGTTCTTACCACGATGGAAACATCAGACAGCGTAAAGCATAACATTATTAGGGCCTTAAGTTGCATTAAGTAGCATTAAGTGATATAAGTTTAGATAAAAAATATATATATACATATATACATTTCCATAATCAAATCACCATTGTGCAAGGTGAAAACATTAGCATGCAACAAACATGTACACACACATACACACACACACATGTGACCACTTAATGCTACCGAACTGAGAGAGCGCTTCCTAAAAGTTGATGAGATTGATTATGTTTAAGTAAACCTGGCATGGATGGGTGGGTGAGCGCACACATGTGCGTGTGCCTTTGTGGGGACTAAATGTCCTCACAACGCTAGAAACATCAGACTGCTTTAAACATAAAAACAACCTATGGTTTCTAAGGGTTAAGTTAAGGTGTAGCACAGCATTAGGTAGCATTCTGTAGTAAAAGTCTAGATTAATAAAAGAAAAAGAGATTCAATTTCCATAATCAAATCACCATTGTGCAATTTGAAAACACCAGAATGCAATGAACATGTACACACAAACATGTGTGCGTGTCCACTTAATGCTATCAGACTGTAAGAGAGAGAGAGAAAGCTTCATAATAGTTGATAAGACTATGTTTAACTAAATTTAGTTTTTGTCTCTGTGAGGACCACAACGTTAGAAACGTTAGACTGTGTAGAACATAAAACTTTTAAAAGAACCCAAACGTTTCTTTATAGTTGTTCAGGGTTAAGTTTTGGTGTAGCATAACATTATAGCACTAAGTAGTTAAAGTAGTAAAAGTCTATATAAGATAGATAGATAGATAGATACTTTATTGATCTTAAAAGAAATTCCAGATATCCAAATTTAAGCAGGTAAACTAAAGAGGTTCCTGGAACTCACTCCAGAATCTTAAACTAAAACTCTTGTGGGAATATGTCTGGAGAAGTTCCTGCTTCCACCAGAATTAGATTACAGTGTAAAAGTCTAGATTTGAAAAAGAAAATGCCCAATAAAATGATCATTTGAAAACAACAGAATGCAATAAACATGTACACACACACATCCACTTAATGCCATGTGCGTATGTCCAAATGTATGTTCAAAGTTTGTTCACAACGCTAGAAACATCGGACTGTTTGAAACATTTAAAAAAAAAAAAAAACAAAAAAAAACGTTTCTTTATGGTTGCTGAAGGTTAAGTTTAGGTGTAGCGCAGCATTAAGTAGCATTAAGTAGTACATGTCAAGATTAAAACACAAAAAAAGAGATCTAAATTTCCATAATCAAATCACCATGGTGCAATTTGAAAACACGAGGACGCAATAAACATGTACACATACATGCGTCCACTTAATGCTGCCGGACTGAAAGAGAGGGAGAGAGAGAGAGAGAGAGAGAGAGCTTCCTAATAGTTGATGAGATTGTGTATGTTTAGGTAAACCTGCTATGGATGGGTGGGCGTGCGCATGTCTTTGTGGGGACCAAATATCCTCACACCGCTATTAAAATAACCCGAACGTTTCTGCGGGTTGCTGCGGGCTAAGTTTAGGTATAGCATAACATTAAGTAGCTTTAAGTAGTAAAAGTTGAGTGGTTGCCCCATTGGACCATCCGATCTGCACACACGATTGGCACAGGTTTTACGCTGGATGCCCTTGCTGACGCAACCCTCCCATTTTATCCGGGCTTGGGACTGCACTCCATCCAGTGGCTTATGTTTGGGCATTGGGTTGGAATTGAATCCAGGCCTTCCGCATGGCAGGCGAGAGACCTACCACTGAGCCGCCAATAAGATATCCAAATATTCATAATCAAACAAGCATGGTGGAATCTGAAAACACCAGATTGCAATAAACATGTATACACACATGCGTCCACTTAATGCTACTGGACAGAAGGAGAGCGGGGGGAGGAGGGTGGGGGGGGGGTTCTAGACACAAGTACATTTTTCTGTCTGATAAAGTAACAGAATCATTTATGAGATTGTTTATGTTTAAGTACTACTATGAATGGGTGGGCATGCATGTGCGTATAGCTTTGTGGGGACCAAATGTCCTCACATCAACAGAAATATCAGACTCTAGTTTTGGGTTAAGTTTAAATAAAGCATCGTATCTCAGTAAGTAGTTGTGTTAACAATTTCGGGAACAGAAGTTCCCCTGGAAAATAATTTGAGTGTGTGTGAGAGAGAGAGAGAGAGATCACTTTTCATCTTGTGTTTCACTGTCATTTTAAGGTAGCCCATGTTTATGTTTAGATCTGTTCAGAATGTCTGGAGGGAGATAAAGAAACATGCACATATTCATACATGCACTCCTGTATTTCTGTTGTAGATTTCAGGTGTTTTATTTCTGGTAGCAGTAGGAGTGTGTTAAGAAAGACGCCTGCTTTTGTTCGTTATCCATTTCCTCTTCTAGTCCATTCCTTGTATTCACATGCAGCCCGTAGTGTGTGTGCGGTATTGCACTGTTAGAAGTGTCTGTCAGCGTTTACACCGCCAATTTGACTTCAACTCAGGCACGCACCGCTCCTAGCACTAGTGACATCATCTTTGGTATTTGGCTGAAGGTAGTATGAGAGACTATAAAACATTTTTCAGGAGGAACAAGGAGTCTGTAAGTATTTGGTGACGATGCCAGATTAAGGAAAGACTTAAACATAAAGATACACAAGTAAGAATTATACGACTCCACCTCTAAAACTAATCTACAAGGTATAAGGTTGAAGAATTTGTCAGTAACTCGATATCATATTGTTACTCAGTCTAAACACTTTTAATTACTATCATTATGTTTCGTGTAAAGTTTTTGCCCTGTAGATGTGTTCTCACCAAAAACCTCTAAGCGCACCAAAGTTCCTGAAAGAGTTCCTGGATTGTGTTTGTCCTACACTGTAGAAACAGTGACCCAATATTCCAGTTCATGAAGCAAATTGTGCCGTTGTTATGACGAAAAAAAAAAAAAAAACCCACCATATGCACATTCTCTGTTTCTGCTAGCCTTTACACCACTCGAGGTCTGTGTCCAGACGTTTGGGTAAGCGTCGTAGACCGTTCACCTTTGCTCGGAATTGTGCTTCAGCAATCCAATTTCTTTTTCATAAAAATGTCTGGTAAGAGGGTCAGTCAGCTTTATTTTATGTTTGTGTTTGACTAATCCATCACATTTGGAACGGAAAGCCCCGAATAACTGCACAAAAACGTCACGAATCTCAAGCAGGTTAACTAAAGAGGTTCCTGGAACTCACCACAGAAACTCTTGTGGAAATACATCTGGAGAAGTTCCATGTCCCACTTTTACCGGAATTGGGATCACAGTGTAAAAGTCTAGTTAATAAATAAATAAAAATTTACAGAATCAGATCACGATGGTGCAATTTGAAAACACCAGAATGCAAGAAACATGTACAAACACATGCGTCCACTTAATGCTACAGGACTGAAAAAGTAAGAGAGAGATATTCCTAGATGCAAGTATAGTTTTTTTTTCCGCGAATAAACTAAGAAAATTGTTTCTCCCCTTATCAAAAGATTTGACATGAAAATAAAATTAGTTTAAAAATGTCTTTTTGTGAGGCAGTAATGTACCAAATGTCCTAGGAAGTAATTTCTTCTATAGTACTTATGTATTTATTGTACATCTATTAATATTGTCTCTCTTTCTAAATCTGTGTCTCTCCTTTAGTTCTTCCTGTGTTCAGTCTATGCCCCAATGTGTACGGAGAAGGTCCCAGAGCTGATTGGTCCATGCGGCAGCATGTGTCTGTCTGTGCAGAGGAAGTGTTTGCCTGTGCTGCAGGAGTTTGGATTCTCATGGCCTGACCTGCTGAACTGCAGTTTGTTTCCACCCACAAACGATCACTCCCACATGTGCATGGAAGGGCCGGGTGAGGAGGACGAGGACGATGTTCGCTTTCCATCAGTGCGCACTCTACGGCCTCGCCACGGCCTTGACGCTGAGTGCATCCCTCTTGACCATGACCCCGGTGATGACCCGACTCCCCCGGACCGCTACGTGTGGTCCAAGCGCAGTGGTTCCTGTGTGCTGCAGTGCGGGTACGACTCTGGATTATACAGCCGTTCGGCCAAGACATTTGCTGATGCTTGGATGGCACTGTGGGCGGGGCTTTGCTTCGTATCCACGTCCTTCACGGTGTTGACGTTCCTGCTGGACTCGGGAAGGTTCTCCTACCCAGAGCGTCCAATTGCATTCCTAAGCGTTTGCTACAACGCATACAGCGCCGCCTTTCTGGTGTTGCTTGCAGCTGGACGTGAGCGTGTGTCGTGCGATGCTGATGAGGCTGCCGTCCCCATCCTAGCGCGAGATGGTTTAAAGAACTCGGGTTGTGCTGTGGTCTTCTTGTTAGCTTACTTCTTTGGTATGGCAAGCTCTGTTTGGTGGGTAATCCTCACACTAACGTGGTTCTTAGCAGCAGGACTTAAGTGGGGACACGAAGCTATTGAGATGCACAGTTCCTACTTCCACGTGGCAGCATGGGCCATCCCAGCGATCAAAACCATTGTGGTGCTTGTCATGCGCCTGGTTGATGCAGATGACCTCACTGGCCTGTGCTACGTCGGCAACCAGAACCTGGAGGCACTCACAGGTTTTGTGGTGGCACCACTGTTTACTTATTTGGCAGTTGGGACACTGTTTATTGCCGCCGGACTTGTCTCGCTGTTTAAGATCCGGTCCAACTTGCAGAAGGACGGTGCCAAAACAGACAAGCTTGAGAGACTTATGGTGAAGATCGGTGTCTTCTCCGTGCTCTACACCGTCCCGGCTTCTTGCGTTGTCGCGTGCTACTTCTACAGAGTCTCAAATTGGTCTGACTTTCAGCAAGCACCAAGTGACTCGTACGCCGCAGCTGAGATGCTTAGGATCTTCATGTCGTTGCTTGTGGGCGTAACTTGTGGCATGTGGGTGTGGTCTGCCAAGACACTGCAGACCTGGAAACGCCGCTGGATGCGCCTTCTCTGCCCCCAGAACAACACACGACGGACCCACGCCAACAAAAATGGCAGTGGGAAAGGGAATGAGACTGTGGTGTGAGCTGGTGAGAAACTGTTTGACATAGACAGAGTGACATCTGGTGGACACTTGCTGTCACTGCGCCTCTTACTGCTTCATTGAGAACTAATTTCACCAGAGTTTTTTTTACACTGGACAATGTGGCGCGGTGGAAAACATGCAGGAAGATACGAAATGAAGTTTTGACAGGAAGCTGTGTGATGGCAGGATATAGCAGGGTTGCTTCTCCAGTTCTGGTGAATAGACAATGTGCTGACCGAAGTGCCTTGTTTCTCAGACCTCCTGCCACTCCTCACGTTCTGGTAGCTTTCATCAACAATGCAGCAAAGACACTTGGGAAATGGAGTTTCCTTTCTCAGTAAACAGCACCATTTACCTCGCATCAAGGCCACAGCCATTTGTCCTCTGCATTTGGAATCTAATGCAAAATGGCGCCCTATTTCTGATCTCTTTAGTCATTAGCACTATGTAGCACTGATTTGGGAAGCAGATTGAGTGATGTGACATTGATCAATTCTCAACTCCACACTCTATTCATTATGTAGTTCACATTAAACTTCGAACATCATCAGTCCATCATGCAGAGCATGCAGAGCTTTCTATGCAGAGCATTATGAGATTCTGTGTATGGTCCGGATAGCAGGAACAGTTAAACTCTCTCTAAATGCAATCTATTTTTCCTAGCCTATTGAATAATATAATGGCCACCTTACAGAATTATTCAAATCTGGGCGAAAAAATCAAAATATACTACATAGACAAAAGTATTTGGCCAAACCTGTCAATTATTGAATTCTTTTTCTTTAATTTTTGGTGTATAAATGAAGCCCCTTATCCCCAGTGAAGGGCACTTTTAATGTTTCAGCATACCAAGACATCTTGGACAATGCTATGCTTCCAACTTTGTGGCAACAGTTTTGGGAAGGCGCTTCCATTCCAACATGACTGTGCCCCGGTGCACAAAGCAAGGGCTATAAAGACATGGTTTGATGTGTTCGGTGTGGAAGAACTTAACTGGCGCGCACAGTGCCCTGACCTCAACCCCGTCAAGCACCTTCGGCATGAACTGGAACAGAGACCATGAGCCAGGCCTTCTCCTGACCTCATAAAATCTCTACAGAACGAATGGGCACGAATTCCCACAGAAACACACAAAATTCTTGTGGGCAGCTGTTATAACTAGAGAACGGGGACCAAATCTCTATATTGAAGTATATGTATTTGGATACAATCTCATTGTAGGTTTCCCAAATACTTTTGTCCATATAGTCTATATAGGTCTGATGATGTGCTGTGGCACCCCCTAATGGGAGCAGCTGAAAGAACACCAACTAAAATATACCCCCATGTTCAGACCTAGGAGATTTAGTGACCCAATAAAAAATTTAAAAAATGGCTTGTGAGTAAAAGGAAACGATACTTCATTATATGGTTAGTGCTCAGTGTGCTTGCTCATCCTCGGTGGTTCCTCATTTTTCTCGACGCACCATTAACATGGCTAGGTTTATCTACTCTGAGCACTTGGCAGAGGAAAGGGGTTCTCTTCACACTTCTGGGTTTTTACTAATGAAAGGAGCATCCGCAGGTTAACTTGGCTCTCTTTCCAAAACAATGCAGTGAAAGAGTTACGAGATTAATGAAATGTAGTATATAAACAGTATGAAAAAAAAGAAAGAAAAGAAAAAAGAAAAAGAGCACAAGTAGAAAATTAGCACATGTGGCATTAAAAAAAAAAAAAAAAAAAACTGCAATAGCTGGAGAAAAAAAAAAACTAATCTGACAGACTCTAAAGCTAACCTCAAGCGTATGTGACTCTTAGCTCCTGCTAGCTTCATTCCAAATAGCTAGTTGTTGTTGTTGTCTGTGTTTGACACGAAAAGAAACCCACTGACCTTTCTCAGTACTGGCTCTAAATTCACTACAAATGTTTAATAGTTGAAAAATGACACGCTCAGGTAAATCAAAATCTGAGGTAAATTTTCAGTTTGCTACATATCTAGCTTTATCACCCATGCTATGCTTATATGAGCATTAGCATACTCTGATAGCTGTGAATGAAATTAAGTTAAATCAATGGAAAATATTTTTACCTCATGACTACATACGTCAGTTGTTTTTAGTCCAATGTGAGACACAGAAATTGTTATACTTGTATACGTCTTGGATATGCTAAACCATGATTATTTATCGGTCACAGGGCTAATTCGCGCTATTTGTAAATGTTTCGTTGTTAACTAATCAGAGAGTTGGCCAAAACAGACAACATAGATGTTTGCTAGTTAGCATTAGCTAGCAATGGAAAAGCAACGGTTTACTTTCTTAATAAACAATACAACTGTGCAAAAATACCTAAATATCATCATAAACATTTCAGACAACTTTCCTATACTCTAATATTTCATTGGGACGCGTTTTGCTTTGGTTGCAGCATGCATTTACCAAGGTATTGTTTCGGTAAGCTTATGCAGTGTCACAACATTTACTTCCGTCTATAGTAGCATTAATTTGTCTCTAAGATCTTGTATTGATGATGGAAGAGTCGGACCACTGCGTAAAGCCTTTTCGAGCACATCCCAAAGATTTTCAGTGGGGTTGTGGTAGCCAATCTATGTGTGAAAATGATATCTCATGCTTCCTGAACCTCTCTTTCACTATTTTTAGCCTGATGAATCCTGGCATATGGCCATGCCATCAGGACAGAACAAACAAATCCATTTGGCTATTTGGACTGAAAAAGTAAGGGAGAGATATTCCTAGATGCAAGTATAGTTTTTTTCCCCTCTATTAAAGTTAGAAAATTGTTTCTCCCATCACATAGTTACTCTACTGAAACGGAGTAACATCTTTGCCATGATCATAGGATATGTCTTCTGACATGGTTGCTTAAGAAATGAGAAGCTACTCACTGCATCGGTTAGTCTTGCAGCTGAAGCATATTAATCACTACTACAGTAATTATTCAATGGATGACTCTTAAATCCAGGTGGAATATAAACTGTCCTAGCTACATTGTGGTGTCTAATCTTAAGAAGATTTAAAGAAAGGTTCGATTAAACCATATAGCGTCTCAGCCTAGCATAAACAAACAGAAATAAGCACCTCACCCGGGACATGACGACGACTCGCCTTATTTTTTCCCTTTTTAAAATTTTTTTTTAATTTAACCAACTGTTAATTGATTACAGTTTAATCTTCAAGTATTTCCCAAACCCTGTCAGGTATCCAAAATGGTGCCCTGGACACTGTTCACCACTGTGCTGCCTAAATAGTGCACTATATAGTGAAAAGGGTGTGGACGTTCTGGAACTTTCATGGTCTTAAACATTTAGAGAGAGCTTTAAAATGATGATATAACAAATGTCCTCTTGGACAAGTGCACACACACACACACACACACACACACACAATGTAAACTGCAAGACAATCGCTGAAGTGAATGTATGAATGTTTGTCACGTTAAAGACTTTTACTAAAGTGCCTCAGATGCATATACAGACAATGTTTTCATCAGAAGACTGTGAAGTCCTTCTGGATTAGTGTGTCTTCTTTTTTTTTTTGTAGCTTTTAATTGTGTTGTAATATTGTAAAATGCTAATTTATCTTGTAAAAAATACATCAAAATGTAAAACAGGTTTGTTATTTAAACAATTTTGTATGGGACAAAGATGAAATTAAACTCTGGGTTTCTGACACTTACTTTGCGTGTGTGTGTGTGTATCTATGAGTGGTCCCTGTCCGCTGTCTTCATCAGTTTGTAGAGCAAAAGGAAGAGCGAAGTCAAGAGAATGTTAGAGCAGGATTTCTCACCTTCCATTTTAGTAAAACAGCACTGGAAATAAGGTAAATAATCTTAGATTTGGTTTGTATTTCTCATTTTAAAAATAGATATATGGATTTAGCTAGATTCATCTAAGATGCTAAGATGTTTTGCAGTGTAAAACATCAGGCAAGCCACAATCGCTGCCTTCTTATCAATTTAAGAACACACCCTGCATTATCAATGTGTAAAGCCAGATGCTGTACTTCCACTTGTTGTATTTGCTTGCGAGTCCTGCCTGTCTCTAGGATCTCAGAACTGCCCTCAAACTTTTAAATGCAACACTGCAATTCATTATTTCTGTCCATTGGATTCCAGAGGGATGTACATACGAGTTCAGTGAAGATCCTAAGGGGGAAATGAGCTGCTAATTAGATGATGGAAAACGAGGATGTAACTCATGAGGGATCAACTTTGTATATAGGCTGTTTCAAATGAATGTTAAGACAAAAGACATGCGGCAAATGGTCTTAAATTGTGGTTGGTCTTTTTCTCCTCCTCTTTTTGTTGTTCATGTGCTTGCTGTTGCGTGTACCTGCAGTTAGTGCTGCGTGCGAGGGATGGATCGGACACAAATTAGTCACGCATTGGGGGGTGGGGTGGGTGTCGCGATGTTATTGATTGAATTGAGAAAGCCAACGACTGTAACCCTTTTTATAGCAGTTATATGATATTTGGGGAACTGTTTGCACAGACCGATTTTGTCTAATAGATTATTACCCAGGTGTAGTGTAGTGGGTTAGCACTGTCGCCTTGCACCGCCAGGGTCCGGGTTCGATACCCGGCCAGGCTCGTTTCCCGTCTCTGTGTGCATGAAGTTTGCATGTTCTTCCCGTATTTGGTGGGTCTCCTCCGGGTACTCCGGTTTCCTCCCACAGTCCAAAGACATGTAGGTTAGGCTAATTGGCGTTCCCAAATTGCCCATAGTGTGAGAATGAGTGAGTGTGTGTGTCTGTGCCCTGCGATGGATTGGCACCCTGTCCAGGGTGTACCCTGCCATGTGCCCTAAGTCTCCTGGGATAGGCTCCAGGCCCCCCGTGACCCTGAATACAGGATTAAGCGGTATAGATGATGAGTGCGTGAAATTATTCAAACCCCTCGTAAATTATGTCTATGAGGAAAAATAATCCATGCCCATGGTTAATCACATCTTGGCAGTCATGTAAACCTTCCGCTTTAGTCTACGCACATGCTTAAGTTAGATTAACACCAAATTCTCAATTTATTATATAGCACCAGTCAAAAGTTTGGACACAAAGTTGTATTTTTTACATTCAAGAACAATTCTGGATTTCTATGAAATAACACTTATGGCATGTAATTAAGTAACAACAGTCAGTTACTATTTTAAGAGACAAAGGTCAGCTGTTCTGAAACAGTTCTCGCAACTTCACCAAAATTCACCAAACAAGAAGGAAGCAATTCTTCCTCCTTTGCTTTCACAGAAGCAACCCTTCCTTCTCTTCTCACATCTGAAAATAATCAACCAGGAAAGTTTATTCCAGCAGCCAGATAAGAAGCATGGCAAGTTTTAGTAGTTCGATGACCCTGAACGCCGCTTTCACCTGCACGTCCTCTCATCCTTATAGATAGCGCTTGGATCGTGAGGATGTACCGTCTGTCCACATTGTATAATATAATTAACTGATGCACTGCAATTTTGTGCTTGCCAATACCCAGACATATGAGATTAAGTATCAAATAAATTTTTCTTGGTGCATGGGCAGATAATCTCCCTACTTTTAAGTTCACTAGTGACATAGTTTATCTGTCCATGCAACAGTAAAATTTTACTTGAAACTAATAAATCACTTTCAAAACACGATAATTAATCTCATATGTCCATGTCTAAGATTTTAAATATTGGCAAGCATGCAACAATTTGCAGTATGATATTTTAAAGAACATTCAGGGGAAAAAAGAAAATTGATAATTTTCTTGTTTTCCACTTCTATAATATGCGACTGAAAACAGAAAAGCAAGCAGGCCATTATCTGACATGTTTATAAATGGAAATCAGGAATTACTACATGTTTGTGGGATGCACTTTTCTAAGCTTTTTGATACGAGTTTTTGTTGTGACCCGGAAGTCAAATGGAGAGTGCTGAAAAATGGTTTCACTTCCAAATCATGACAGGAAAGGGGCATCGCACACGCATTTTGTATTTCTGACACGACACTGAGTCAAATATTAAACATCAAAAGTATATGTCTACTTCCACTTCCTAATTACTGTTGCATTGATCTATCAATTTGGCTAGACATAAAGAATAATAGACTTTTAATGCCAACATCCTAAAAATGATAAATACTGGAATAAGGAATTATATCATCTAATTCTACAAAACGAAGCAGTAAAATTACATGAAAAAAAAGGTATAGGCATAAAAAACTTTTTTCTTTTTTTTTTTAAAGAATGAACAAGTACCTTTTTGAAAACGAATGTTGCAAAAACATATTGTCCAAATCTTTGTTTTTAATTGGATTCTTTAAAATGGACTAATAAATGAACCCCTATGGCATGTACAAGTTTTTCTTTATTATTATTTTGTATATTTGAAGACTGCCGTATACATTTGTATGTCTTTGTTGTAAATAAAGGAAGTTAGAAATAATAAATTGTGGGGGAAAAAAAAAAATGGAAGCAGAGAAGCTTTATGCATCGATGTGAACTGAAGCAACATGAGGACCGAATACACATGCAAACCTTCTAAACCAGTTCTTCGCAAAGTCTGAACTCGAGTGCTTGAAAGATGGGAAACACCCAAACACAGTTTTCCCCCCTCTTGTTCATAAATAAATGTATTAGCATAGCCAGTGTGAGGGATTTCTGGTGCATGAAATCTTAATGCAACTTCATGTTTACCTGGCAACGGATGACGATGAAGTTCCAGAGCACTTTGGAAAGAAGTAGAAAGCGGCACAGCTGGTGAATTACACAGGATTTGAAATGTGATGTGAACAGCCGCTGTCATGTAACTTTGACTTCAAAATCATTTGACATTCCTTTAGGACCAGTCTGTTTAATCAGTTTATTCAAGGTGTCAAAACAAGTACACTTTGCATTTTTTTTTTTTTTTTTTTGGCATGAAAATCACACAAAGAAGTTAAATTTTCTTCTAAAAGTTGGAGCTGTTCAGGTTCGAAAGCAACCATTTGCAGGCGAACAGTGCCATTTATTTTGCAGTATGTACGATGAATCTTTCTGACACCCGAATGTAACTTTAAAGCGACTTGAATGTTGGTTGCTTTAAAGTTAGAGTTACTTTGATTTAAACATCCAACAGCAGTCAAACAGGGACATTTTTTCCCCACTATGTCTAGTATTTTGTTTCAGACCTTCTCAAACATGAACGCATGCTGCTCGCAAGTTATAACCAAATTATTTGACAATCACTGCTGGTTCCGAACCGTTGACCTTAAATAGGAATCAGATCTGGGCCTTTAAATATTTCGTCTGAGAACCCCATTTTGCGTTCACTCACAACGTGGAGACAAGCAGTAGCAGGAGGAGAAATCATTTTCCAGGAGAACGCAAGCTTTTCCAGGACATTTTTACTTTTTCATGTGTTTTTCATGACTGGAAAATTGGTCAATCATTTTTCCTGGTGATCCAGGACATGTGGAGCTGCGCAGAGAGGTAGGCCAAATGAAAACGGAGGGGTGTGACTGGGCAGACAGCAATCAGGACAAAAGCAACAACAGCTGGCTGGCCTCTAGCGAAACCGCACAAAAACAACACAGTCTGCAGCCAGGACTGAATAATCCTGAGCTCTGGTGTGTCACGCAGTTAAGTAAACATGGCTGCCTGTCCATTTCAATAGGTAATTGGTGATAGCGTAAACTTTTAGGTAAGTATTCTATAAATGGTTTCCAAGTGCTTTCTTTAAAAGCCACCAGGCACTTTCAGCAGGTTGAACTGCTCTTTCAGAGACGAAAAAAAACTAAGAAAGGTATAAAGGATGAAAATGGCTGGTGACTAACCTGAAGCATCCATCATTAACTTTGGGCATTTTTCCTGCGTCGTCTTGCAGGAATTAAGTGAGTGGCACACAGAGGACGCTGGACAGCCTGAGGCTAGACTGCCTCCACCATCTGTTCCTTGTGTCTCCCAGAAACTAGCCAACTAAACTGCTGAAGCCAAAACAGTCCACTTCTCACTAAACAAAAGCCTAGTCCTCCTTTCTATATTATATGCACTACTTTCACATATTCCACTGAATCATTCAATCACTGGTTAGGGGAAAAAATGGGGGAAGCTGCACTCATTAAAGGGAAACATGCCAAAACTGATATGTCTGTTTTTGCATACAGTACAGTACAAAGAAATATCCCGTTTCACTTGGTTTAACCAGGTATTTGTATTTGACTTGTGGATGGGCAGCCTGCTGTACTGTATGTGCACCAAGCAAGAACAAATGCACGAGTAAGTCACGTCAGTAATGAGAACAATGAGGTGTTCAAACTGCTTTGTTCTTTGTTCTTAAATAATAAAAGACTTGAAATATCCTCTTTACATAAGTATTCAGACCCATCACTACGTACTTTGGCACCAATAAAAGCCTCAAGTTTGCTTGTGAATGATGCTCCAAGCTTGGCACACCTCGCAGAATCATTCGAGTTCAACAAGGTTGAATGGCCAGGCTCAATGCAGAGCCTCCAGAGATCTTTTGGGTTCTGGTCTAGACTCTAGACCCATGACATTCACAGAGTCGTTCTGAATTGGTTGGTGCTATACTTTGTGTCCTGGTCTTGTTGAACTATAAACCTTCATCGCAGCCTGAGAGCCTGAGCACTCTGGAGAAGGTTTTCACTCAGGATAGCTCTTTATTTAATCTGCATCAATTTACCCTCTAAACTGACCAGGTGCACAGGGATGGGTTTAATAAGATGTTGTGCAGTGTCCGATTTCCTGATTCCAAATAGTTCCAAATCTTTGGGTCACCAAGCCAGAGAAATTTGTTTCTCACGTTCCAAGAGTCCTACAGGTGTGTTTTGGCTAACTCCCAGCAGGCTGGCATGTGCCTTTCAGTGAGGACCGCTGGACCATAGAGGCCTGATTGGTAGAATGCTGCATTGATGGCTGTCTTTCTGTAAGTCTCTCCCATCTCCACATGGGAACTCAGGATTTCATTTATAGGGACCCTTAGATTCTTGGTTACCTCTCTGATCAAGGCCCTTCATCCCAGGTTACTCAGCTTGGTTTGATGGCCAGATCTGTGTAGACCAGGGGTGGGCAAACTTTTTGATTCGTGGGCCACATTGAGTTCTGACATTTGACAAAGGGTCCGGAACAGGAGCAGATAGATGGCATGCTTTGGTCAAAGGGTCAAAGGGTAAAGTGCAAACGTGGAGTAATAGGCCTACGCTTCACCTCAACAAAGCCACTATATCTAGAGTGCGCCATCTAGTGAGGAAACATCAATATTACAGGGGAAATAAAACATTAACAAGGTTAATTTATTAAATTTTTTCAAGTTTGGCGGGCCGGATCAAAACGTTAAACGGGCCGCACGTGGCCCCCGGGCCGTAGTTTGCCCATGCCTGGTGTAGACTGTTGGTTGTTTCAAATCTCTTCCATTTAAGAATGATGATGCAATCGTGCTCTTGGGTGTTTTCAGTGCTCCATAAAAATGGTTCTTTCCTTCCTCAGATCTGTGTCTTGACACCATCCTGTTTCATGCGTCTACAGATACTTTTCTTGACCTCTTGGATTTGTTTTCACTCCGACATGCACAATGTACCTTTCCTGTTTATGTCCAATGAAGTCAATTAGGCAAAAGTTAGAGTTCTAGAAGAACTCAAAGACCTGATAGGAGTAGGATGCATTTAATTGCAGCGTGTCCAAATAAAGGGTCTGAATACCTAAATAAATGGGATATTTCAGTCTTTATTTTGTAATAAATTAACAAGAACAACCTATAAATACATGTTTACAATTTGTCATTGTGGAGTATTGTGTATACAAGGGTAAAAAAAAATGGAATCCCATTTCAACACGAGTGTGAAACATCAATGAGGAAAACTTAAAAGGGACTGTGTATAATACTGGTATATTAGTCACTCATCATCTATACCCCTTAATCCTATATTCAGGGTCACGGGGGGCCTGGAGCCTATGCCAGGAGACTTGGGGCACAAGGCAGGGTACACCCTGGACAGGGTGCCAATCCATCTCAGGGCACACACACGTACACACACTATGGCCAATTTGGGAATGCTAATTAACCCAACCTTCATTTCTTTGGACTGTGGGAGGAAACTGGAGTACCCGGAGGAAACCCACCAAGCACAGGGGAAAAAAATTTCCCCCTGACAAAACTCCATGCACACAGAGATGGGAATTGAACCAGGACCCAGTAGGTGCAAGGCGACAGTGCTAACCACTACACCACCGCGCTGCCTAATATCTCGCACGCACACACGACCACCAAGAGACTGTCTTAACCTACAGTCATAGGGAAAAGAAAATACACTCCTTCAGTTATGTTTTTATTTATCAGGGTTTGGTACTGTAGCTCTCACCAACTTCTACAAACAAATAACCTCAGGTGATGGAAAAAAACAAAAATTCAATATGTAGTTATTTGTATGAGAGTAATCATCAGTCAGTTGTTGAAACATCATTTACATTTATACATATTCAGAGCGACTTACATTTATCTCATTATACATCTGAGCAGTTGAGGCTTAAGGGCCTTGCTCAAGGGCCCAGAAGTGGTAGATTTGTGGTGCTGGATTTTGAACCTGTGACCTTTTGCTCCATAGTCCAACATCTTAACCAATGAAATGCCATTCCATTACCAACAAGAACCAACTGTTTCTGTCCTAAAGGTTGTAAGGTCATCTCCAATAAATTTAAATCTTTACTTTATTGAGAATGTTTAATGGAGAGCCTTCAAGACAGTTTCCAATCCTTCCACCTTCATCCATTGCTCCATTGCAAATTGTAGGTGCTTTCGGTTATGTACAGGGCTCAGCAAGGGATCTCTGACCACTCTGCGTCTACGTAGCCCCATGCGCAGCAAGCTACGATGCACTGTGTGTTCGGACACCTTTTTATCATGGTCAGCGTTAACTTTTTCAGCAATTTGTGCTACTGTAGCTCTTCTGTAGGACTCAACCAGATGAGCTAACTTTTGCTCTGCACACGAATCGATGAGCCTTGGCCGCCCATGACCCTGTCGCCGGTTCACCGGTTGTCCTTCCTTGCACCACTTTTGGTATGTCCTGACCACTGCAGACCGGGAACATCCCACAAGAGCTGCAGTTTGGGAGTTGCTCTGACCCAGTCGTCTAGCCATCACAATTTGGCCCTTGTCGAAGTCGCTCAGATCCTTCCGCTTGCCCATTTTTATTTATTTATTTTTTTGCTTTCAACACATCGACTTCAGGGCCGAAATGTTCACTTGCTGTCTAATAAATCCCACCCCTGACAAGACTCGATGTAATGGACAATTAATGTCATTCACTTCTCCTGTCAGGTGTTTTAAAGTTATGGTTGATCAGTCATGTGACCAGGAAATCTGCCTTTTCAAATCTGTTGTCTTAAAAACCAGTGTAGCTTTGATCCACTGGACAGCTCATCATTTTAAAAAGCTGTGTTCATTCTTCCCAATGTTTATCTGTTAGGGAACAGAGACAATAAAAAGGCGAACATTATACATTAATAAGGCTGTAATGATTCACAGCAAATGTTACAAACAAAGAAAAAGACAAGAAAGGTTCACCCCAAGGACGAGGTGGCAGATATTTTTTCTTTGCTCGCGTTATACCTGTATCAACTCACCATATTCATGTTGCTCAATATCGGTACCATATGAACTGGTTAAGAGTAATATAATAATAAACGTCACTCAACAAAGAAAGTAGTTTACCATGTATAGACAGGCTTCCCTGGGGTCCTGCTGTCCAGCACAGTTTGGAATTACATGTAGGGTTAAACACCTATAATATTTTATACCACCCTAGAATATTTTACATGGTCAACATTAATCTTGCTTATTTACTATATAATGTGGAAGGTCAGACCAGGGCCACATGATTGAGCCAAAGATATTTTTTGGTTGTGCATAAAACCAGACATTGTGGAAACACTAAAGAAGCGTAAAGTGATGTTACTACGTGGTGAGTGTGCATGAGTTGTTGCAAACTAGAATGCACTTGCAAGAAAAAACTGTTTGCATGTCAGCACTGGCTCGTCCGCCAACTGACCTCTGATACAAACTCACACATGCCAGTCACAGAAACAAACTATGCCTCATGTACAGTGCTTTGGGCCATGTGTCTCAGGTTCTGTGTGTGCCGCGATTACAGCAAAAATGTCCCTCATTGGTGGATCCCAATTAATAATTGTGGATAATATAGAGCATCAACAGGTGATCATTTTCCCCCCCGAAAAATAAACCAGCCTGATCAAAGGTAGCTTGTACCGGAGCAAGAACCCACGTTTAATAATCCAGGTTTACAATAATAATGGAATTGGCTAAAACAAAAATGAAAGATATCCATATCATGAATCCTCAGTTTTGTAGTTTTACGGCACTTTTGTAACAATCTGCCAGTGCGTAATTAATAATAGAGTCAGTGTATGACCTTGGGGTACATTTCAAATACTTCAATATTTCAAGAAATGCAAACTTCATGCACACAGAGGTGGGAATCAAACCCATACCTTGGAGGCACGAGGCAACAGTGCTATCTACTAAGCCAGCGTGCCACCACAATTTCCTTATTTTGACCATTAATTTCAGAGGTAGGATTTACTCTCGCTGTGCAGACCGACTGGGGAGACTCCGCCCTCCGGACGGCCTACTACGAGGGACTGGCTTCGCGTATAAAAGACGAGCTCGCCGGACGAGAGCTCCCAGCGACCTTGGAGAGCTTAATCCAACTCGCCCTCCGGATTGACAAACATCTGCTCGCTCGCCCCAAGCCAGCTCCCCGTAACCTGCCACCCATCACGACAGCACTACCTCGTACCACACCCTTCGTCTCCCACGCTCCAGTTCCAGAAGTCCACTCCTCATTCACTGCAGTACCCAACAGTACCGTTGGTACTCCACCTCCCGCCGTGGTTGACACAGGAGCCGGGGAACCCATGCAAGTAGGGCGCGCCTCCTTAACCGCTGCAGAACGGGAACGCCGTTTTAGAGAGGGGCTCTGCGCGTATTGTGGATCCGCTGCACACCATCGAGCCATCTGTCCTCTGCGGCCGGGAAACGTGCAGCCCCGGTGAGAAATGAGAGTAGCTCACCGGGTCCCGTCTCCCTCTCCACCACCCTGACTAATGATTCCCGTCTCACGGTAAAAGTTCACCTCCAGTTTGGCCACAAACGGGTCGGAAGTACCGCGTTCGTCGACTCCGGGGCAGCAGGTAACTTCATTGACTCTTCATATGCCAAAAAAACTGGGGGTAAAAATCGAGGCGTTATCCCAGCCCGTAACCATTACATCAGTCAACGGTCGGCCCCTTTCCTCCAGCCCCATCTCCTTTCAAACTCAGCCTATCACCCTCATCATCAACCAGCATCAGGAACAGATTCAGTTTTACACCACCACTATTTCATCACCACCCATCATCCTCGGACACCCTTGGCTGCTGCATCATGACCCACTCATATCATGGACCCAAAATCGGATTCTACAGTGGGGGCCGACCTGCACCGAGCTCTGCCTGCGGGCCGAGGCTGGGACGTGCTCTAGGGAGTCTGAGGCCCCCGATGTCGACACAGACAACATCCTGCTAGACTGTTGCAGCTCCACTAACCGCTCTGACCCGCCCATCATCTCACCCCTTCAACATCACCTCAACTGCCATCTCTGCCTTCCATGAGCTCTGTCGCCGCTTCACCACTGCTCCTTCACCCGGATGCTGACAAACCATTCGTTGTGGAGGTGGACGCTTCGGATGTGGGCGCCGGGGCTGTTCTCTCCCAGCGAGGTCCAGACCAAAAACTGCACCCCTGCAGTTTTTTCTCCAAGAAATTTGACGCCACTCAGCAGCGATACGGAGTAGGGGACCACGAGCTGCTGGCCATAAAGTGGGCCTTGGAGGAATGGCGACACTGGCTCCAGGGCGCCAGAGAGCCGTTCATCGTCTGGACCAACCATCAAAACCTCATCACTATTCGCACCTTAAAACAACTCAACCCCAGACAGGCGCGGTGGGCACTGTTTTTTGAGAACTATAATTTCCACCTGTCATAACTGCTAGTCTTCTGATTCGGATTCATCTCCGGTTAGTTCGTGACAAGTTGACAGTCAATTAGTATACTCAATGACAATTAACTATTTATTATAGGTAAAATCTTTCAAAATAAATGATAGGACACTGACCACAACGTGTTTAAAATGTATGCCATAGGGAAGAAGGGCATCATTTAATGTGGGTCACTTGGCACTCAGACAAATCATTGTTAAGTTGCAGGACAGGATTGCAGAAATTCTGTTAATAAATTGATATGTTTAAATGAAAACCTATATATCAGGGATGTCATATTGTCAATATGCACACATTTATTTATTTATTTATTTTAAGTTTTTTTTTTATTTTATTTTAATTTAACATTTGTTAAATGTTCATGTTTGAGATATTATGAACCTGCATCTGTTCCCTGTAACCAGTTTGTCATTGCACGTTTATAATACAGGTAAATCTGAGTATTTTAAAATTGTGATTAATCTCAGACTATGACTGTGATTAACTAAATAAAAAAATTTTTACACTACTGTGCAAAAGTCTTGCATGCTGGAGAAAATGAGTTCTTTTTGTAACTTCGTCACACTCGTTCCATTTTAATGCAAAACCCAGGAGTCTACATTATTGATTTTTCCCCCCCCCCATCTGAAAACTGGTCTGTCATGTAATATGTCGCTTTCTTTACAGAAATGCAAATATTCTTCTGTAATGTTATTTATTTATTAATTAATTTGAGTGTATCTTGGTAGGGAACAGTCTTGTACATAAAAATGCAGACATTATAAACTGACACAACAAAATTTGTACTACAGATAATATGGCGCCAAGGACCTTTGCACAGTACTGTATATATACTAATATAATACTTATATACTTGCATATATAGTTATATATTAGTAATATGTAGAATTTAGACTTTTTAAGAAGAAAAAAAAGGAAAGAAAAGAAAACCCTCAATTGTAAAAGCACACATGGAACAAATGGTTAATTTGGCAACATTGTGACAATTTGAATACATAAAATGAAACACAAGATGCTTAATGCATATACTGTTTGTGTAATACTATTAGGCAAAATGCTATTTTTGATGGGCATTTCTAATAAAATCCATGCACACTGAATGCACATTGGATGCACCCCAAATACCAGAATGGCTCATTGCATAACAAGAGTCTCTGAAATAAATAAATAAATAAATAAATAAATAATGTTTAACATTATATATGAGTGACAGATGAGCATGCACAGGTAATCTATTGTTTCTGTGCATGCAGTGAAACCCAAGCAGACAGTCAGTACTGTACAGTGATCAGGAAGAAACCTGGGCATAAAGCCACTGAGAGCACTCCTAGCTAGCACAATAGCTAGGCTACACTGATTGCATTTCAAATATAAATATGTTGTTTTTAAGCGGGATCCCACATGCCTAGACTGGAATGAGCCTGAAACCCACCAAAAGACCGGAGTGTTTGGAGAGAAGGCATGCGATTTAACGGTGTAAATGATACCTGCGCCTGTGTCGTGGATTGTTCCCCCGTCGGGATGTGTTCCTCCTCCTCCTCCCCGAGCGCAGGGAGCGCGCGCGCACGCGCGCGGCGTCCACAGAAAGGCTCAGGAATTGCAACATAGGCTCGGGGAGATTATGCTCGTGCCACTGAGCTGCTACGGAAAGCGGGAAAGACCAAAACTGACCTCGTTACCGTTTTGAAATATTTAGAGCGGAAGAGAAAGAGGATTTCTTTTTTTTTTTTTTTACGCACCTTGAAAGCAAAACCAATCTGTAAAATATGTATATGAAAACATATTCAAAATACATTTACATTGTTAAACAACAGTTATTTCAATACCAGGTAATCTGAGTGGATGAGAGGTATTTCATGAACGGTGATATACTGTAGGACATAACAGCACTGAGAGGTTTAACGATACTCATCTTATATATTTACACATCTCAGGCCTTATAACAATCGTTACTTACCCTGACTGTAACTGCAAATACTGCAAGGGCACTACTTGGTGCGTGGAACAAGGGATTGTACACCGGACATAGCGCACAACATTTCCATTTACTGATATTTAGGATTCAATCCACCAGCCTCAGGTGTGATCTGATCATCTAAAGTGGAAATATAATGTACATTTCATAAGTCTCGCAAGCTTCTCCTTAAACATAACCTCAAACCTTTTTGGCCACATAGTACCTGCAACAATTTAAACAACTTTCACCCCTGTGAAATACTGCACACTAACTGTTGGAACTTACAGTACTTTGGCATGCCGTTCGGTACTTTAGTGCCCTCGGGCATATGGTCACATCACAGCCGTGCTGATATTCAGAACAACAGCACTTGCTCTCATGTGATAAAGCTTCATTACAAGATTTGACCATTTCTAAAAAGCACATTATCTCACACTATTAATCTTTCTTGAGGCTTTAATATATTTCCTTCCTTGGTTGTGTAATTTGTAAAAAGTACGTTTTGTAGCCCAGTTCTGTCAAACTGAGGGGGATATCTGACATGTTTCTCTCATGCCACATCAGGTTTGCCTTACTTAACTTAGAACATGTTTGAGAAGATCAGAAACAATCTCCCCACTGAAGATGGTGCTGATGATGGTCTTGCCAGTGCCAAAGTGGAAGGTGCAGGGGTGGGAGCTGCCGCTGACCAAAAAAGTCATTACAACTTTTGCGATACCTGACATATCTACTGTAAAAACCCAAATACACCGTTTGAAGCCCCGACAATAACATACGACAGCAACGCTTCTACTGTACATAAGCACTTAAAAAAATTGTCATTGTCCTATGCTTTGTTGTCAGCACATATCTCTGCCGCTTTGTTTTTTTAAAGTTTTAGCACTGACCTGGCATTGATGTGCTAGAAGCAGGAACAATGGGCAAGAAGAAAAATCTGAGCGGCTTTAAAAATGACCACATTTTGATGAAAAACAAAAAATCTTAAATTCTTAAAAATTATTATATAATTCTTAATATTTTAGGCTCCCGTTTTTCATCATCTACACTGCAGTCAGTGAGCTCTGGTAAAACACACACACGGCATGCATGTTTTGATTTGTTTTGCTGTAATAATAATCATTATAAATATAATTAAAAAACTTAAATCTAACCCTAATGAAAAACCTAATTTAGGAACTAAATTAAAACCTAAAATATAAAAGTTGACATGTTTTTAAAACAAACATACAAACAAACAAACAAAAAAACAGACAAAAAAGGATATAAAAATATTACAGTTTAAACTTTGTGGAGACACTCGGCCGGTCCTCAGAAAGGCAAGACTGTCATAGATTCTTAGCCTATGTTGTATGTATATGTTTCATATATAAAATCTGAATATTGAGTGTATCTGCAGGTACTGTAACTACCCTGTAGTGCGCAATGTTCTGGGGATTACGGGGAAAAAAGCAAGAAAGGCCGTGGACTTAGAATGTGTGTCCAAACTTTTGTATATGTATATGCAGGCATATATCAGGTGATATTTTTTTTAAATCCCTTTTTACTTATGCTATTCCTAAAGTATAAATGATACTTTGAAAAGCAGAAATTCATATTTAATTACATTTTATATATTAAATTAAATATATATATATATATATATATATATATATATATATATATATAAAATAAAATTTTAAATATACAGTGTAGCAGAGAGCACTTCTCTTTATCTGTCTCTGCGTTTGTCTTTTTTTTTTTTTAAATCTCAGCCAATTACAGTGTTCCAATTATAACCATCCAGGGTTGCTCCATTCACAACTGTGTGATAGGGTGCTCATCGTCAGGGGGATATCCCCATAGCAATGCATCCTGGAGCATGTTATATATTTTCCTTTGACATGCAGTGAATCTAGAATTCATGAGAGTTTTACATTTTAAATTAAATTATAAAAGAAAATCAACAATATTTTTTAGATGCATCATATATTTGTCTCACCTTCCCAAATATGCATGCTAGACCAAGAGTTATTGAATGTTTGTTTTTAATTAAATAATAAGCAGGAAATCTAAATAAAATGGATGGAAGACTCATATTGTACATTGTATGAGCAAAACTTTGAATGAGGTGCACGATACGAAACAGAAACCTACAGTAAATGGGAAACGCAGAATGATGTGAACCGTGACACATACGCAAAAAACTGATGGGTTCAAAGAAAAGGTGCCTCTTGTAAGTTGTTAACACTTTTAGACGTGTCATAACTATCAGGAAATGAAAGCTGTAATCCTGATCCGTCGTCTCAGTCATTTGTCTGTGTAATAGGTCACGCGCTTGGACTTTACATTCCAATAATTTCCCAGGGTGCTGCATGTTGGTAAATGGAAATTACCTATAAATTAGTTGGCATATGCAGGGCGAACTGCAGCACATTACTGAGCGTTGTAGTGTAGTTTCAGAATTACACCGACCATTTTTGAGATAAATGTATCATTGTGCACATTTTACACATCAGCGGTATGCTAGGTGTTTTTTTTTTTCATTGAGTGCGGGAAAAGGTTTTCTAGCAAGTATTGAAACCTTTAAAGGAGAGATTAAACCTTGTGGCTGGTCCCCACAAAGCCAAAACTCAGATTCTTATGAGTTATCCATCTATGTTTCATATATAAAATCTGAATATTGTATGTATCTGCAGGTGACGATCATGTGGTGTGCAAAGTGCAGGGTATTCTGGGAGGAAGTGTACACATGTACTGTGGGCTGGAGCGTGATGGAAAAGAGATCTTTATCAGTGAGTTTCATAACACAACACTTTCTGTGCCCTCTGAGTACATAAAGCCCACCATCGTCAGCGATACAGAACGCAGAACAGAATGTGGAGATGCTCTGTGGAGAGAGTCCATCTGTTTTCTCTTTCAGAATAATGACCCTATATACATTACCAGTCCAAAGTCTGAACACAAGTTGGATTTATTTTCTAAACTACATTTCAAAAATATGAAATAACACTTATGGTATTAGATAATAAAGTGACAGTCAGTTATCACTTTAGTCAGTTACTTTAGTCAACAGGTCAGCTTTTTTGGAACAGTTCTTGCAAGAACGGTATTGTGTCAAGGGTATTTGCAAAACCCATCAAGCACTATGATGAAACTGTCCCTCATGAAGACCTTTTCAGGAAAGCAAGACCCAAGCGTACCTCTGCTGCAGAGGAGAAGTTCATTTAGAGTCACCAGCCTCAGAAATCACCAATTAACAAACAGCACCTCAGATCAGATACATCTCAATATATATATGAACCCCTGGCAACAAAAGTGAGTACACCCCGAAGTGAAAATGTACAAATTTTCCTTCCCCTTTGTCATGTGACTCGTTAGTGTTACACTGTCTCAGGTGTCACCAGATAGCAGGTGAGTTAAATTTGGTATGAAAGCTCTTCCACTCTCTCAACCTGGCCACTGAAAGTTCAACATGGCAACTCATGGCAAACAACTCTCAGAAGACCAGAAAAAATTAATTCTTCTTTACTTTACATCAAGATGGCCTCGGCTATAAGAAGATAGCCAACTCCCTGCAACTGTGCTGCAGCACGGCGGCCAAGTCCATCCAGCGCTTTAAGAGGACAGGTTCTTCTCAGAACAGGCCTCACCATGGCTAGCCAAAGAAGCTGAGTGCACGTTCTCAGCGTCAGATCCAAAGATTGGCTTTGGAAAACAGACGGATGAGTTTTAGCGTCCAGCATCGCTGCAGAGATTGAAGGGATGGGAGGTCAGCCTGTCAGTGCTCAGACCGTACGCCGCACACTGCATCAAATTGCTCTGCATGGTCGTCGTCCTAGAAGGAAGCCTCTTCTAAAGATGATGCACAAGAAAGCTCGCAAACAATTTGCTGCAGACATGCAAACTAAGGACCAGGATTACTGGAACCATGTCCTGTGGTCTGATGAGACCAAGATAAAGCTATTTGGTTCGGATGGTGTCAAACATGGTGGTGGGAGTGTCATGATCTGGGGCTGCATGAGTGCTGCTGGCATTGGGGAGCTACAGCTCATTGAGGGAAACATAAATTCTAACATGTACTGTGACATACTGAAGCAGAGCATGATCCCCCCTCCCTCCGGAAACTGGGCCGCAGAGCAGCGGTCCAGCATGATAATGACCCCAAACACACCTCCAAGACGACCACTGGCTTGCTAAAGAGGCTGAGGGTAAAGGTGATGGACTGGCCAAGCATGTCTCCAGACCTAAACCCCATAGAACACCTCTGGGGCATCCTGAAAAGGAAGGTGGAGGAGCACAAGCTGTCAAATGTCCACCACCTCCGTGATGTTGTGATGGAGGAGTGGAAGAGGATTCCAGTGGCAACCTGTGAAGCTCTGGTGAACTCCATGGCCAAGAGAATTCAAGCCGTGCTGGAAAATGACAGTGGCCACGCAAAATATTGACATTTCACATTTTCACTTAGGGGTGTACTGACTTTCGTTGCCAGGGGTTCAGCTACTATTTCCTGTATTTTTAGTTATTTTGAGGCGACAATAAATTCACACTGCTATACAAACTTTACACTGACGAGTTTTCATTGTGCCAAAGAGTCATTTATGCCGTGTTGTCCTATGAAAAGATAGAATTTAATATTTGCAGAGATGTGAGGGGTGTACTTACTTTTGTGACATACTGTATAGTTTCAGGTGACATTTTTAAAAATCCTTTTCCTCATGATAATCCTGTATGTGAGACTTTAAAAAGCAGAAATTCATATTTAATGGTTTTGGTAAAAATATATATTTGTTTTATTTATGTATGACAGAATTCATTAAGCCATGCTCTTTATGTAATCAAAAAATCATAAGATATTTTGATACAGCTAATGATTTCGATATAAAAATTTAAGCAAATGTGTATGCACTGACACAGGCTCTGTAGAACTGCATCAGAAGAAGCTGCTTTTCTGTGCCAGTCTCTCACTCTGCTTTGTGCCCTCACTCAAGCGATGCGAAGATTAAAAACACACAGACGGACACTCAGTTATTAGATCATCCCCTCCTCTAAACCATACCCTTGCAGCAAGTCGCCTCAAACAGGAAGAATTCTGAAATCATTCAGTATACCTCCTTAATACCCCCACCCCCCCACCCGAATCCGCCCCCCCAACACACATACTCTGTACCTTGTTTTGTTGCTTCCATTTCATCCTCGACTTGGCTGAAGAAACATCACACACTTACCAGTAGGAACAATTTTCTCTTTAGAAGAAAAAAAGGCATATAGAATTTCTATTATTTTGGATATATTATTTTCTCCGCGTTTTGTTGCAGCTACTGTCGGTGAGCTCTCATTACCCAGTGCCGCTCTCCTCTTCAGCAGAAATGCAACGTGCTTATCAGTGAGTATCGACTTACAATACAAAGAGTAAAACCAGAAAGCCAGAGATATTGGATAAGATTGAGATTTCTCTTTTTGTGTTTGGCATCTTACTTTCACACACTCTCATGAACACAGTGTGCAGTACACTTATAAAAATCCAGGGTCAAAGTATTGTTCATGAACTGTTTATATTGTTCATGACAGCTGCTTCGTATTTAGTGTGTTATTACTGATATACTACATTATAGAACAGATTTAGTCGTGTTCATTTGCTTAATGTAAAATAATTGAATGTATATTTAATATTTCAGGTTTCTGTTTGTCATCGTCGCAACACTGCTGTTGGTGAGCTCTGGTAAAACACACACACACATACATGTTTTTTTTTTTGTTTGTTTGTTTGTTTTTTGTTGTAATAAATATTATTTATTTTTATTTACTAATATTTAACAAAAAAAAAATTGTTCTACACTTAAATGTAACCCTAATTAAAACCTGAAATATAAAAGCTGACTTTTTTTTTTTTTATAAAACAAAAAAATCAAAAAAACGATGTAAAAATGTTTACATTTACATTTAGCCATTTGGCAAACGCGCGTAACTAAAGTGACTTGCAAAAGCTTTGAAGTTTCCATCAGTGGATAGATCATTACACGGGTTACTAGGTTACTAACTCTTAGTACCATCAGTCATTAGATGTGTTACCATGAATTTTTTTATTTTATTTTATTTTATTTTGGGTGGGGGGAATTAACCCAGATATCTAAGAAGCAAAAAGGTCTTTAGTCCTTGCTTAAGACTAAATATGACTAATTAAACTTTGTTTAATCAGTTTCACAGGTTTTTTCATCTATTTATTTATTTTTACAGGTTTTTAGGTTGTAAGTGTATGTTTGAAATATAGAATCTTGGTGTTGTGTGTGTGTGTGTGTGTGTGTGTGTGTGTGTGTGTGTGTGTGCAGGTGTCGATGCAGTGGTGATCAATGTGCAGGGGATTGTGGGAGGAAGTTTACATTTGCGCTGTGGGCTGACGCGATCACGCAATATTACCGGGCTTTACTTCCAGAAGGAAGATAGCGATGGACAAGTTATCTTTATCAACGGGTTTTACAACCGGCCACTGCCTGTGCTCCCTGAGGACAAAAATCGCACCTTCGTCAACAAAACAGACCTCAGCATGAAGATGACCGACCTCACAATTTCTGATGAGGGAGATTACGCCTGTTTCTCCATTTGCAATAGTGTCCCTTGCAACCAAACCAACTTTCATCTCACAGTTACAGGTACACACACACACACACAAATTGCTTTGCTGCTATTCTAAATGTTTCATATATAAAATCTGAATATTGTGTGTCCGTCCACATGTGACGATCCTGCGGTGCGCAATGTGCAGGGGATTGTGGGTGGAAGCGTACATACTGTATGCAGCGCGGGCTGGGGCAATCACACAAGATCACTGCACTTTAATTCACAAACACGGCTAGTGGAAACGAGATCTTTATCAATGGGTTAACGCATAATGCAGCATGGAGATGCTCAACCTTACACTCGATGATGAGGGAGAGTACACCTGTATCTTCTGTCAAAATAGTGTACTGTACAAGAAAACCAAGTTCCATCTCTTAGTTACAGGTACACACACACACACACACTTTACATTTGCCAAAGGTTAGACAGGCACGAGTGAGATGGTTTTTCCATTCTCGTGAAGATTGCTTATTTAAATGACTCTAGACGTCCTGTCAGCAACATTACCACCGTGCTAGGAGAGAAAAGATGTAACTAAAAATTGCTGCCTGGAGAGCATATTATAGCAAAACCCAAAACTATACAGTATATAATTGTTGATGAATTAATGACTGATTCACTGAAATAGCCTAAACTTATCTGAACAAATGCAGTTGTCAAGGACCATTTTAGGACCATTTTTGCCAGACACAGTGTCATATCCTGTTAAGAGTTACAGTATATCTCATAATGGGCCACAGATATTGCAGATAGATCGATCAGCCATAACATTAATTACATCATGGACACCCAAGGCTCGTTCATGCCTCCACATACACTCACTCACACACTACGGGCAATTTGGGAATGTCAATTAGCCGTAACCTACATGTCTTTGGACTGTGGGAGGAAACCGGAGTACCTGGAGGAAACCTGGCCAGGAATCAAACCCAGACCAAAGGCGACAGTGCTAACCACTACACCAATCCCGGTCTAATCCCAAAGAAATGCCAATGTAGCACCAATTGCTGAGAAAGCTAAAGCTGGCAACAATAGAAAGGTATCTGAAGTGCACCACAGATCTGGCCTCCAACCTCCTCCATTCTCAAATCGCTCATATATCCTTGGGATGTGCTGGACTAACTGTCCAATCCATGTAATGTGCAAGCTATTAAAAGTTTTATTGTGTTTTATTTTATTTTATTTTATTTTAATCCCTTCTCTTTGTTTGTCTTTTTTTTTATTTTTATTTTATCTCAGCCAATTACAGCGTTCCAATTATAACCATCCAGGGTTGCCGCAATGATCCAGCCATTCACAACTGTGTGATAGGGTGCTCATCGTCAGGGGGATCACGCCGGAGCAGTGTAACCTGGAGCGTGTTGGGAGATGAGACAAGCAGCCTACTGAGGGACGAAGGCGCCCAGGTGTTTATGCAGGACACACACTCGCGCCTCTGGAACGTGTCGCACACTGTTACGCTTAACTGCAGGTGGCCGCTTAAGATCACCTGCTCAGTCGGGGGAGTTGTGTCACGTGCTGTCAGTGTGTGTACTTCTTTTTTGTACTTTTGTTTAAACCCTGAAAAGTAACGGTTTGCTTACATTGGTCTAAACAAAGTAAAATTTCCAAGAAGCTTTTCAAAACGTATTAATAAGAAATATCGTGCATATCGAAAACATGTTTAAAAATTGCAGTGTGTGGTTGTAATGCTTTTTTTTTTTTTCTTCAAAGAATAAAAGGGATATTATATTTGCATTCTATTGCCCATATTTATATGAATGTGGGTGAAAAGTGTGGTAGAAAAAGGGGCACAAGCACCAGGGATTGACTGCAGCCTAAAGAGAATCGTCAAGCAAAGCCCATTCAAGACCTTGGGAGAGCTTAACAAAGAGTGGAGTGAGGCTGGAGTCAGTGCATCAAGAGCCACCACACACAGACATCTTCAGGAAATGGGCTACCACTGTTGGACTATTAATTTCCAGCCAATCCTGAACTAGAGACAACATCAAAAGTGTCTTGGCCAATGGGAAGAGACGTCGACCAATGCTCAGTGGTCCAAAGTTCTCTTTACAGATTAAAGTCAAATTTGGATTTCGTTTGGAAATCAAAGACTCAGAGAGGAAGAGCGACACAGAATCCAAGATGCTTGAAGTCCTGGGTGACGTTTCCAGAGACGGCGATGATTTATGGTGCCATGTCACCTACTGGTGTTGGTCCACTGTGTTTTATCATGTTTCATCAGGACACTTCATTCTTCTGACAAGCTTTATGGAGATGCCGATTCCCTTTTCCAGCAGGACCAAAACTACCACTAACTGATTTGCTGATCAAGATATTACTGTGCTTGGCCAGTCAACTCTGAACCTTATTGAGAAGTTATAGGGGTATAATCTATTGTTAAGAGTGAAGTTGACCCAACAATACAGACGAGCTAAAGGCTGATATCAAAGCAACCTGGTCTTCAATTCAATTTAATTCTATTTTATTTGACAATTGTCAATGGCACAAAGCAGCTTTACACAATCAAAAGAAAATTATGGACATTTGTATGAAGTGTGAAAAATGTGCATGAATCAAAATGATTAGATCTTAAATAACGCCTCAGCAGTGGGACAGGCTGCTAGCCTCCATGCCATGCCGCATTACTGCAATAATTCATACCAAAGGAGTCCCGACCAAATGCTGTGTGCATAACTGAACATACTTTTTTTTCAGGATTTCTATATTGTAAATCCTTTTTTTTGATATATCTTGATTTTCATCAGCTATAAGCTATGATCATGGATTATAAATATGCAAAAATATACGCGCTTGGACTTTACATTCCAATAATTTCACAGGGTGCTGCATGTTAGTAAATGGAAGTTACCTATAAATTAGGTGGCATACGCAGGGCGAACTGCAGCACAATACTGAGCGTTTCAGAATTACACTGACTATATTTGAGATAAATGTATCATTTTGCACGCTAGGTGTTTTTTCCACTGAGCGCGGGAAAAGGTTTTCTTTTCTAGCAAGTATCTAAGAGATTTCGTGTACCTGAGGGCAATGCTTCTGTGCACAGATCAAAACCACAGTGATGAAAACTGAAACCGCCAACGCCTCATCACATGTGATATGAAGTGGTGATATCTTCCGCTACTAACACCTTAACAACATCTTAACAAAACTGGTAAATGTGACAACCCGCCTGAGGACATAGGATGTAAAAACATGCCCCTCCCACACACACACACACACACACACACACACACTCACACTCACATACACACAAATCGATCCTGATACTTTCATTGTAAGACTCTATATATGTATCTTTTCTGTTAGCAATATGACTGGGATACACTACAAAAGTATTGTTACTTTGAAAAGTATGAAATCAGCTGTTTCAATCAGGCCCCTTATCTCTGTGGGCAATCTTAATGCTTCGTCATACCAAGACATCTTCGAGCCTGACCTCATCATGAATGGGGCGTGAATTCCCACAGAAACACTCGAAACTATTGTGGTCAGCCTTCCAAGAAGAGTGGAGGCTGTCAGAGCTGCCTAATGGGTGCCATCGTCATATTGAAGTGGATACAATGTTATTCCAAAAATCACAACTAATGTATCTGCTCGGTTTATCTATCCTGTTTTATTGCTTTTTTCTTTTTATTTCAGACAGAACTAAAAAGACAAAGTCACACCTACAAAGTAACACTTACACTGCCCCACTGTGGCAAAAAAACAGCGAATGCAACCCAAGAACACAGCAGACTCTGACTGCTGAGACGTTTGGCGAGTTCTCAACAGATACAGTATACATGGTCTCAGCTCATACTCTCTCTCTCTCTCTCACACACACACACACACACACACACACACACACACACACTACACATCATCCCCCCCCCCCCCTGAATCTTTATTTCTGTTCCACATCCCCTAGAGCAGGGGAGCTGAATTCAAATGCAAGAAGGTCTAGTTAATAAAATCTCCTTCTAATTTAGTGCTGCTTCACACTACTGCTTTTTGTTATCGCCGCGGTTTCGGTACGTATGAGACGAACGGGTTTTAAACTTCCCACAGGATGAAAAGACATATATTGATCTGTCCCCCTCTTCTTTGGAGTTTCGGTTTTCAGTCTACGTTCCTTTTTTTTTTGGAGTAAACTATGCTGTATTGCGCTTTCATTTCTGTTCCGTCACACACACACACACACACACACACACACACACTCTGTCTACGCACAGTAAGCTATCGCACGATTGACTCTGTTGGGTGACGCGTATACAATAGCTGCGTCCACCTTGATGGAAAGAGCACAATGAATTTTAGGGTCCGAACTGTCATTTGGTCTGGGTCTGGACAGCGTTCTGCCTGCCCTAGAGAGAAACCCACACTACTACAACCGAAAAGACCTTAATGATTTGATCAGATATATTGGTCTCCCCATATCCAATGGCACACTCTTTAAATCTAGGCTCAATGAAACAGTGGCCGAAAGTGTGCAGGTGATTTTCGTCGCCCATAAAAATGGGCCCTCCTTTTGCCATGATGTATCCAGGCTATTCAACGGAAGCCTAAATTATAGCACCTCTTCACTGATCCAAGAGCTTTCAAGCCATGATGCTTCATAGAAGGAACAAGCTCTCGTCTGTTTCCCTTACAACTATAAAACTCTGTTTTTGGGGCCTCTGTGGATCAGACTTGTTCGTCCAGCACGTTCCACGGCTGCTCGATCAGAGTGGAGGGCGAATCAACGACCTTGGATTCTTTGCTGTCCTATGCGCAGAGTGTTCCGGTACCTTTTCCCTGTGGCCAGCATTAACGTTTTCGTCTAGTTTGCTGGCAAGCCTTTGGTCCAGCTTAGTGGTACAGTATATAATTGATAATCAGCGTTTCCTGCTGGTGACGTGAATGTTATGGCTGATTGGTGCATAAACTACTGTATAGTAGCCAGACATGCTCAGTAACTTCCTCACCTCCTTTTTGGCCTTACAGCCTACAATTGCTGTGGTCTTATCAAATTGGGGATGATTTCCCCAGGACATTACAGTCAAGGGAATATTCCTTAGTCAAACGAATCCAGAGTCAAATAGAAATGAGCCATGCCAAATTTGTCCCATCGGACCAAATCCTCTGGGACATCGCCACATGCACAGGGACCATCTAACTCCTTGGGTATAGTCACAATCTGCTTAATTAATCTCACCAATACACCACGTAACCATAAAGGGGTAATTGCCACTTTGCGACTAGTTTTGAAGTCAGCTTTTTTTTTCTGGCACAAATTCTTTTAGCCGAGTGATTTAGCCATCACATTCTTGTGCCAGTAACAATTTCTTCTGTTTTAATTGACCAAGTGTGTTACGTTTTGCTCTCTAACACAATGAATTTATCTCTTACCTGAAAAGGGTTCTGGCCACTGGTGTATCCCAATTATGAATATTTGTAAGCATTTGATTAAATCATTCAACAAGTCCATCCACCTGTGGATAGTAAATGCTGGCAGGAATTGATTTAATGTCCAGTAATCCATACAGTCTGGATTAGGATATGATACGGTTTGCTATAACTGGCACGAAGGTTGTTGGTTGATCTTTCAACCGTTTTTGACACATTGTGTGGCGTAGTTAAGAAGATTTAACTAAATGTATAATTAAAATGCAGATCTTCAGAACTACAATACAATCACTTAAGTGAATGCATGCACGTTTGTCATTTTACAAACTTTTTAAAAACATTTTGCTTGATATAAGCAAGTGTTTTTTCAGAATGCTATAAAGTAGCACGATTAGTGCGTTTCTGGGGTTTGTGTTGTTTTTTTTTCTTTGTGTTGCCATATTGTAAAATTTAGTACGAAGTACATATTACAAAATTACAAAGATAAAAACTTAACAAAAATTCAACTTGACAATTTGTGTGTATGTGTGTGTGCGCGCGCGCGCGTGTGTGTGTAAGTTTAAACACAAACAATAATAAAAAAAAAAAGGACAATTTTATTGCAGAAGAGCTTCATTATAAATACAATGAGCAAATGTCATTTATAAAACGAAACTGACAGAACATTTCCTTTAGGAAAGAAGTTTATATAAAAGGATTGCATTCGAGAGATGATCTGGTTTAGTAAAGTTAATAGCTGACAGACAACATGCTAACGATTACCAAACCTCTCTCTCATAGACACACAACCAAACACACACACACATATCAAGGTCTAAAGAGTTCTAGTACATGTCATATAAAATGTAGTATGTAAAAAAAAATAATAATTAAAAAGAAAATACTTATGAGAACTATTCATAAAGTGACTCAAGACATATTTATGAGAACTAGCATTAGAAAGAAATGCTAGCACCGCCATGCCTACAGGCTGAAACATTCAGGCTGAATGCGTTTAATGTTCTAGAACGCTCCCTGAGCTTCTTGTCTTGGGGCTGGGAGTAACTCTCATTCCAGGCATCTGGAGTTGACTGGATTTGATTCTATACGAGGTGGTTTTCAGGAATCGAACAGCCAGACAGGTTATCACTTTGTTCTTGCTCGACATTTCGTACGCAGCGTTCAGCACTTTATTCTCAGAGGTATTCTACGGTTATACGTCAACAGTGCACTATATATGACGGAGTATTCCAGCGCGGACACATGACTAGCGTATAGATTTGAGACGCTTCCTAATTAATCACATTATAACAGGAAGGCATAACCTCTGGAGTCTCCCATTAACCCTTTAAACGTAATACAGCTTCTTAATACCCTTCTCCCTTCAGTAATGGAAGCCATTACTGAACCAGAAGCCAGAAGGGTTCAACTAACATGCCAGTGCTGAACTGAGTTCCAGTCTCAGTAATGTACGATTTATAGAAATGCACAAAGATTTAAACTCTGTTTTAGTAACAGAAGTTAGTTAGCAAGCCAATAAGTTAAGTCGACTTAAATTGCTGTAAGTAATTAATAAATTTTTTTTTTAAAACCTGTGTCTACAATGCAGAGTGCTAAGCGAGGATGTGGCGGATGATAGTTACGCCAATTTACAAACATTAAATTGACGTTAAGCTAATTTCTCACTTACAGCCTGAAAGCTTGCTTGTCAGTGTTGTAAAATGTCATCATATTCAATATGAAATTTCACATTTCATCTAACGAAATTTAACATTTCTTAAGATTTTAAGACAAAATTTTTATAAACATAAAAATAAAAATAAAAAACACAGTGGTGGCCAAAAGTATTGAAACAAACGTGAAATTCAATATTTTAATGATATTCTCAAATTGGTAAAATAACTAAAGTTAAATTCATAAGAATAATTCGTTATGGAAATTGCTATACAACAGTCACTATTAAGTATGAAGTCCGTTATTCTTCCAGAACCTGCTGGATCCGGCTGGACATCGGGTCAAAAAAACAAATGTCTGCAATACTCGTTCAATCCATGTCTGCTTGATTGCTTTCTGTACAGAAATTTCCTGCAGAGGTTCGCGGATGACTTGAGAATCCCCTTCAGTCAAATAAGAAAGAACTAATTAACAACAAAACCTGGTTTGTGCACAAGGAGAACAGATTTACACCGCGAGCGGATCTGTAACGTCGCGCGTGTGAACGCTGTGTTGTTCCTTCCTCTGTGTGGCTTCAAGCTCCTTTGGCAGCGTTTCAGTCACGGAGCGTCTTGACTTGACAAATGGCGTGAAATATTGATGAGGACAACAGCCTCAACTCACGGAGACGGTTCTTCGTCTGGTCGAATATTTTTACCAAATCTAGTTATCCAGTTTGTCCAGATAGCCAATGTGTCGAAAAACGTATTTACATTTTCAGGGGCTATAATGCAGGCATATGTTGTCTTTATACTTTTGGCCACCACGGGAATGTTAACGTGTGCAGCAGCCGTCTCGCCCAGCAGATCAGACGCCGTAGCCACAGTTTGACTTCTGCGCTTCTGTCTGTCCGTTAACCGGTGAGTGTGTATGATCTCTCCGATAGTCCGTCTTCTCCTTTATCTGTCCACCAGACAGACACACATCCACGCAGACACACACACACACACAAACACACACATGGATCTTCAGTTCAAGTGTTCAGAAAGCGTGTGATTCGCCGTGCTCATCCAGCCTGACGTGAGCTAATTGGAGAACGACAAAACACACACAGCCACACACAGCACTCTTCAGCATTTTGTTCTCGGTCAGATCGCAGCACAGTGTGTGTATATGTGTGTGTGTGTGTGTGTGTGTGTGTGTGCGTGTATGGGTGGGTGTGAGTGTGAAAGGAACACAAACTCACTTTAAATTCTGAAGCTCAACATCTGTTGAGGGTGGCGGCTCTGCTGAGAGAGGAAACAGACAGAAGAATGAGAAATATGTCAATAAAAAAGTAGAAAAAAGAAAAAAAAGTAAGCAAATATTCAGTGCAAGGAAGAATATTTCCACATAAGTATTTGAGTGTTAATTCACGTATAGTGACACTGACTCCAAAATCTATTAAAAAATGTTGCTGTTTCTCTATAATCCTACAGGTGGAGAACCCTGAACTATTCTTGAGTGGTAGGAGCTGATTATTTGCCATTTTTGTTTAGAATTCCAACAAAATGTAGGAAAAAAAATTACTAATAATAATTGGAAAATTGAATTGGTATATTTCTTTAAATCACGATCCTAACAAAATCATATACAAACGAATCGGCACCTATGCATCGTGATAATATTGTATCGGGTGGCCCCTGGTGATTCCATCCCTAATGTGTGGAGAAGATGGAGAGAGCGTACTGTGCAAAAGTCTTAGGCATGTGCAAATAACTGACTGTACGGCGGAAGTGCAATCTAACTACTGCGCATAACTGCTGTAGAGCAAAGGTGTCTTCAATGTTTTAAGAAGAAAAAACTTTTCTACTTTTTAAAATAAAAATACTACAAAAAGCAGTAAACAGTAATTACTGAATCAAAGCTAATAATTAGTAATAAAGTCTCGGGTACAATTTGTGCAGTTTTATGAAGAAAATATTTTTACTTTAGTTAGACTGAACATCCTGCAGACCTGCACCTGCTTCTTTTCTCATGCAGCAAAAAACCCAGATGCTTTATTTCTTTTTGTTTTTTGGTCTGAAAAGTGGTCCTTTAAATAATACTGTCCCGTAAAACCATGATGTTTTCCGGGAATATTAAGGTTTTGAAATCAGATTTTCTGTGTACTGACTTAATAATGATGAAGTCATAAAATAAACAAAACACCGGGTGCCTAGACTTTTGCACAGTACAGATTTATAGATAAAAAAAAGAATAAATACAGAAATGGTGCTTTAAAGTGTGTGTGTGTGTGTGTGTGTGTATGTGTGTGTGTGTGTGTGTATTTACCTGAGGCCTGAAATCTTCTGCTTAAGACGACAAAAATTATGATGATGGCCAGAATGAAAAGCAGCACTCCTACAGCACACGCAACAACCGCGTGATTATCTTGGTTATCAAGATCTTGACCTGTGTACACACACACACACACATATACACAATTATTGAATTGTTATTACTGACTCTGTGTGTGTATGTGTGTGTGTGTGTGTGTGTGTGTGTGTAGTACTCACACACACTGACAGCATTTGACATAACTCCTCCAACAGAGCAGGTGATGTTAATCGGCTGGCTGCAGTTAAGTGTAACAGTGTGAGACACGTTCCAAAGGCTTGAGTTTCTATCCTGTATAACTACGGGTTCTCCACTGCTCGTAAACGGGCTGCTCGTCTTGTTCCCGATCACGCCCCAGGTTACTGTACTGGGAGGATGTCCCCCTGATGACGAGCAGGAAATCGCACAGTTGTGGGCGGCTGGGCCCTTGCTGCAGTCCTGGACCTCTATGACGGGGACGCTGTAGTTCGCTGTGGACGGAGATAGAATAGACAGAGGCACTCAGGATCAAGGAGTAAGAAAGTGTCAGAGAAGCTCTTTTAATGCTACAAAGCTGACGTCGATTTGCTGTGTCTGTTTAATCAATCGAGTCTGTGGAAGACACTATGACACACCACGTCCTTGCACATCCCTTCCCATACTCTCTTGTTAGTTGCGCACTCCTGGGATGACCACAAGATGGTCTTTATCATTACAGCAGTAGCCTTTTGGTACAATTCTACAAATGAAAATGAAAAGCTGAATTAAAAGCTGAAAGTGTAAGACTTGGACATCACTGGTTGTTTTTTCTTAGTTTTTTTTGGAGGGGAAGTGCAAATTTTAGGGTATTCACAAGGGACCATCCCCAAGCAGCCAGAAGGTGAGTCACTGGTGTAGAAAGCACCAAGCCGAAGCACAACATCAGGAGGAATCAGGCAGGTCTGGAGTCACAGCAACAAAAATGTCTCATCATCAGGCTTATTGTTTTCTGTCAAAGACACTCCAGCTGTACAATGGTGATGCTTGCAATAACAGGAATACTGAATAACTGAAGCCTGTGATTTTTTTTTTCTGCTGTTGTAGCTCATACTACGGCATGTTCTCTGCTCACCGCGGTTGTCCTTTCAGTGACAACAGCTAATTACTAAACAAAAGACAAGCAGACATTAGATACTGTGTGTGTATGTGTGAGTGTATATACCTGTAACTGTGAGTTGAAAGTTGATTTGGTGACAACGGACACTATTGCAAAAGAGGAAACAGGTGTAATCTCCCTCATCAGAAGGCTTAAGGTCTGTCATCTCCACAACGAGATCTGTTTTGTTGACGAAGGTGCGATTTTTGTTCTCAGGGAGCATTTCCTGTTGTACATCCCTGATGTAAAAACCATTGATAAAGATAATTTTTCCATTACTAAGTGTCTTCTGGAGGTAAAGCCCATTCAGATTTTGTGGTTGCTCCAGTCCACAGCGCATACGCACACTTCCTCCCACAATCCCCTGTAATTTGTGCACATCAGGATTGTCACCTACAAACACACATAAGACACACAAGATGTAACACATGACTTCAGAATAGCTGGACTAATAATTTCATGTGATGGTCATTCACTGTTAGCTCGTGTGTGTGTGTGTGTGTGTGTGTGTGTGTGTGTGTGTGTGTGTGTGTGTGTGTGTGTGTGTGTGTTTTACCTGCGCTGACTAGCTGCAGCACTAAGCTGACCGCAAACAAAAATCTGAAATATTAACAGAACATGAGGAAAAATTAGCATGAACTCACTTAACATTAGCTAGTTCCTTTTTTTTATTACAGTTCTTATGCTAACAACAAACTAGATCTGTGTAAACAAACAAAAATACAATCTAACAGCATTGTACTTACGCTAACAATGACTCAGCATTATGATAGCATTATGATTATGATCGCAGGCTAGCAAGATCATTTACACACAGAATATGAACTAGTATTATAAAACTTCCATTATGCTAAATACCTGGGGTAAAGAAAACATTTAAAACAGTTTTATTTCATAAACCTGGTATTTTTCGTACACCCCTCCCCCGATCCAGCTAGCTGGTTAAAAATACGACTCGGCTAGTCACTGTTGCTAACCTGTGTCCACTAAAGAACATGAGCTGAGGTTTCCTCAAGAGATTTAATAAATAATATAGAATAAAAGGAAAGATAAACAGTAAGGACAGCATGTTCTGTTGAGTCTCGAAGTGTTATTGCCATGTTTTGGTTTAAAATCAAAAAGCATTTCAGTGTGGGTTGCAAATACTTAATAATAACCTAAGCTAATAGATTAGCATAAAATGCTCTTTCTACAGGGTGCTAATACGCAAACATTCGAGAACAGCATTTTCAAGCAACTGTACCATATTATCATGAAAATACAATTAGTCCACAAATGTTTGTATTTCCATAAGTTCATGTATAAGACGTGTCACTTATGTGAACCACAAGTGATTGCGTTTGAGTTGGTTGTCTATTTCATCTACACACACATCCACAAATAAAGACAAATAAGACTACATTCTATTCATATTTTTTGTGATTATTATTATATATTAGGATATAAGTAATGACACAATATAAAATAGTACTTGAGAAAAATATTTTCTCAGTTACGTATCATGATTCTGACATGTGGCAAGTCATGAAAAATCTTTTTTTTTTAAAGTTATTTATCTGTGTTGAAATCTAGATTTAAGATTCAGATTTTAAAAATGTTGCAGTTCCTCTATGATCCTACAGGTGGCATGGTCTAAACTACACATTGGCAGGTAGCACAGAATTCTGTGTGGAAGGAGCAAACTATTTGCTAGAAATCTGAGGGAAAAAAATACCAATACAAATTAGCACCTTGGTGTTGTATCAGGTGATCCCTGGTGATTCCCTTCTCTACTACAACAGATAACTAAGGCAGCTGATACAGTGCAGTGGCCGAGCAGTATTAGTGGACATTTTAGTCCAGGCAGACATGCTGCCTTTGTTTTGAGAAGGAGGCGCTCTGTTATAGATATTATAGATCACTAATTGTAAATCAGCTGCACCATAACTACAACTGAAGAATTCTGATATATGCCTCACAGTATATATGTCACTGAGTGCAAAGAAAGTCGTTTGAAATATCTGTTATGGATTTTTTGCTATGTTTGTAATTAATACAATTATTTTATATAAATAAATACACCGTGCTTAGAGATGACAAATGTACACTGTGTTCATACTGGGTGAAAATCATTGCATCAGAGCATTGGGTAAGACCTCCGCGTTGCTAACGCAGCATAAAAACATTTTCAAAAGCAACTTTTTCTAAAATACTGTTGTTGGTGATTGAAACCTTGTTCTGATTTTCTCACCATGGCTAAAGCGAAACAAAACAACAACAACAGCAAGAGCAAAAAAAACAAACAAAAAAAAAAAACCCTGAATATAAAGGGAAAATCTTTTCTGCACTGGTGTAAAGTGTGAGATTCTGCGGTCTGAGGTTTGGATCAGTCAAAACTTCCCATAGATTCTCAGAGTATAAGGAATTACGATTCATAGATATTTGGATAAGGAATATCCACACAGATCAAAGAATAAAAACGAAGGGGGAAAAAAAAACAAGAGTTTGAGTCATGCAACTCATAGTTAGTAACCTAGGAAACAGTGTAAGGATTTTGACAGAAACTTTTAAAGCACTTTTGTAAGTTGCTCTTGATAAAAAGCCTAAATGGAAATGGAAATTTTATTGGTCACAAAGGCAGTCATGCACATTATTATATGCAGTGAACTGCTTAAACAACTAAAAATGCACTAAAAAGTTGCACTAAATAAAATCTATAAATATACAGATAATGTAATGTTATTATAACTGGAATCAATTATACATTGTATACATTGGTATTATTATTGTATAATTTATTTTCCCTTCGGCCCAAGTTTATCTGTACATGATTTTGAGATCTATTCTAGCCAAAGGGCACATCATGCACTCATGATACAACACACCCACACACACACACACACACACACACACACACTTGTCTAATTTCTGACATTTTTTACAGTTATTTCTTTCAAATATCTTTACATGCCCATTAGTTTCTAGACACACACACACACACACACACACAGAGAGACACAGAGACAAAATGTTTTTTCTCTTCCTTGTTCTGGGTTCACACTCCCAAACACGCACGCGCGCGCGCCAACGCACACAAACAAATCCATGTCCTCCTTTACACCGTACAGACTCTAACGTGTGTGTGGTGTGTATTAAGATTGTATGTGTGAAAGTGTGTATAAATTTACTCACAGGTATCCACGCCGCATTTCCACTGAGCACGAGAGAGAGTGTGTATCTGTGTCGCGCGCGCATCCACATGAAAAGAAAAGGGGAACCACCGGTTTCGGTCTTCTTCGTGAGGGCGGGGCTATGACGTCATAGGGAAACCCCCGGTGGGCGGGGCGCTTAGTTGGAAGATCATGTCTGACTCCATGGGAAAACTAACAGACACACACAATATATATTAATGAATTACAAAAATATAAATATATTATAAAATACTAATTAATTCTATGTGTTACACACACACACACACACATACATATACATGGAATTAATTGATAAATTATACTAGTACTCCTTAAACACACTCTAATCCCTACACCCTACCCCCCCCCCCAACTGTCCTTCAACCTTAACCCCCAACCCCTAATAATGTTAGAATGTTAGATACCTTAGAATACATGACATTTCTTTTGATTTGTGTGCGTATATGTGTGTGTGTGTGTGTGTGTGTGTGTGTGTGTGTGTGTGTGTGTGTGTGTGTGTGTGTGTGTGTGTGTGTGTGTGAAAGAGAGAGATAGTCTTACCTGTGAGTGTGTGATTCTTCTTCAATAGCTCGACTGGGATGAAATGGAGACAACAATCCGAGAAGCTCTAATACACATAGTGTGTATGATTGTGAGTGTGTGGGTGTTTGGGGAGGGAGGGAACGAGCGAGGAGGAGGAGGAGTCACGAGTTTACTGTAACATCAGGCCACTTCTGATGAAAGGTGGTTCCTGCTGAATTGTTTCCATGGGACCGCTATGATACAGAGTATGGGAGTGAGATGGACTGATGGAGAGACGGAGAAAGGGAGGGGGGGGGTGTTAGGAGATTGGCCAAATGTGAGAGAATGAGAGACAGAGAGAGATAAGGAGATATATAGTAGAGAATGAGAGAGAGAGAATGAGAGAGAGAGAGAGAGAGAGAGAGAGAGAGACCAGGAGCAAGAGTAAAAGATACAATATAAAGAAAAGAGAGAGAGAGAGAAAGATGTAAGGAGACTAAGTGAGTAATGAAAGAATAATGAAAAGGATTACAGTGATACACAGAGAAAATCAGAGAAAGAAAAAAGGGATGTAAAAAAACAGGGAAAAAACAAAGAGAGAGAGAAAGAGCAGTTTTTAACCACAAAGTTAAATATTTAAATAATATGTAAATCATGTTCCAGGTTATGGAGAGCTCTTCCTACAGACAAAAACACACACACTGGAATCAATAAAGCATGCAGAAATGACGGAGTGGGAATGTGAACGTTGGGATGTCTATCAGCAACTTGGGGGAATTTCACCTGTAGCATTGAGGAAGCCACATGAAAGAACAAACAAACACAAATCTCTGCCACTGTCTCTCTCACGCTCACACCCACACTGAGCTCACAAGCCTATTTCACACATTTGTGAGATAATTAAAGATATAAAAGATATACCTCATGTAATGGTGTTAAAACCGGAAACCGAAAAATTGTGCAACTAGATAACGAACCAAAACAGACGACATAAAATTTTTTTTTTTTTAAAAACAAGTGTGAAATCTGACAGGCTTTCAAAAAGTCTTCAAAGAATACACAATGTCGCAAAAAACTTTAGACAATGTTAAAGTTCACATCTTATTATAGTCATAAGGTTACCATTTTATCAGTCGAATAAATTTGTCATAATTTCTGTCTGTTTGATTGTATAAATCTAAGACAAAACATGTGCTCTGAGAATATCACAGAATGATTTTCTCAGCTGTTAGTTGTTACCGCTACTACAAACAATAGTGCGTTACTAGTTACAGCGTTGCGCTATCCAGGTTACTCTGGGTCACATTTAGCTACTGCATCACAACATCCCTGGCTATGTAATGAAACAAACAACTGAAGAAGGAACAAAGCGATACAACATGGCGGACACCAAATTCTAAACATTTGACTTATTTACATTAACTTGTGGTGTTACAAAGAAATCGTAAATGTTACAATACAAATTCTGATTCAGTACAAAGTATCTGAATCAGTAAATTGGATCAGTATCAGTAAATTCAGTACAAAGTACTGATTCTGGAGACTGTTTCCGAAAATATCGTAATTGTCATATAGAAATAAAATATATGCATATATGTAATTTTACTATACTGATATTACATGTATATTATTTAATTAATTCATCTTCTATAACTCTAATCCTGTACACACTACGGGCAATTTGGGAACGACAATTAGCCTAATCTGCATGTCTTTGAACTGTGGGAGGAAACCGGAGTACCCGGAGGAAACTCACGACGTGCAGGGAGAACATACAAACTCCACGCACTTAGGACTCAACTTTTGTGGGCGGGGCCTTTGGTTAGGGTGGAGTCTTACAGACCCTGAGGCAGGGGGCACAATGCTAACTACTATATACTTTATATGGGAAAATGTGGAAATGTTCAAGGGATACAATATATACCATCATACTTGAAGTTTTCCACATTTTGTCAGACCAACACAAAGTGGCACATAACTGTGAAGTGGAAGGAAAATTATAACTGCTTTTCAACATTTAAAAAAATAAATATCTGAAAAGCGTAGTGTGAATTTGTATTCAGGCCCCGGGACTTGCACTGTGCCAACATAAAATATGCGGAAAAAGCACAGTATGGTTGTGAGACTCTATTGAGCGAACGGAACATCTGATCCTTCAAAATCGATGGATAACTTGTTGCCCACTTGTGGAACAGACTCATCTTTCTGAGGGAACTGTACACACAATTATTCATCAACATCACTTTACCCATTACAGGAACTCGGCCAGATCCTCCGTACAGTCCTGACCTCGGATTAAGGTATTTCAACATGTTTAGGAGGCCAGCGTTTCAGACAGGAATCAGACAGGCAGTACTCTCATGGCTCCAGCGCACTGAGAAAACCTCACACTAGTGAAACGCTGGGATAAGTGCATTAGAGTAGCAGAGCCAGGGGATTATATAGAGAAATAAAGGGAGATTTTACTCTCAGAACTGTGTTCTGTTATTCTATACAATCGAAAGTCCCACTTATATATATATATATATATATATATAATAAACCTGTCATTTGCATTATAGCTGGGTGGTTTGTGATCAATCACTCAAATTGACTTACTTAGGACTCAACTTTTGTGGGCGGGGCCTTTGGTTAGGGTGGAGTCTTGTAAGACATGACACTTTCCCTGTACAAAAATATTTAGACAGAAAAGCTTATGTAAGGAGATTCATTTAGAGGAACGAGCAGCGGGTTGCGATTTTAAAAATCCCTGTACACTCCACAATGAGATGGCAAGTCTTAATCTGGTTTAGGGTTTGATAAAAAAAAAAAGGCCTAGTGAACACTTCATAGCCACTTTCCCTTCCCTAAAGTAATTCCTTGAACTCCGTCTGTGCTTTAAAGGTCAGAGGCATGAGGTATGTGTGTGTTAGTGTGTGCTTGTGTGTGAGTGTGAGTATGTGAGTGGGTGGCTTTAAACGACAGAGGGGTTTTCTCTCAGGGGAACACACACCGACTCACTGCCTTTTGTTTTATTTTCTGATCTTCTTCCTCCAGTTACTGGCAGCGGATCTACATATACCAGTACGCACTACATTTCCCATGATGCTTACTGAGAGCCTATCATACACACAAGATTTCTTGGAAGAGAACAGAGATCTGATACACACCACCATCACGCACACACACACACACACACACACACACACACACACACACAGCGAATTGAATGTTAAGGGAAGTGAGAGGAATTTCAGGGCTTTTCCAAAAGATATTCCCCTTCCATTTCACAGCGCTCCATTTTTCCATGTCTGTTTAACTCCTGTACTGTCGTTTTTTTTTTTTTCTTCTTCTTCTATTTTTTTAATCTCTTCTGCTTTTCCTTAATGGCAAGTCACTTCTCATCGTGGGGAAGTTCCCTTCATCCACCCAGTCATTCCTGTTGTAAAAGACGCAGTCATAAAGTACACATAGAAGTCAAATGCGTTCAAAAAAATAAAAAATCTGCTTCCTGCTTTTCTTTATATGATGGCTATAAGGGTGCAAGAAAATCACATTAGATTCAAAGCAAAACAAAACAAAAATAAAGTTTCTGACCAACTCTGGAACTCTGAAACTTATTGTATTTTAACCCCAAACCCTGACTGACACTCTCCCCTAACGTCGCCTTGGATCTGTCTGCCAGCTCTTTGGTTTGTCGAGGTCTGCTTCATTGACAATAATTCAAAGAGTTAAAATGACATCACTACACCAATATTCTGTGATGAATCCTGGGGTGACCTCGGCGTCCCTGCATTCAATGGGGTTGGGGCTCAGAGTTTTTGTTTTTTACAAGACACTCGATTTCTTTCGGCAAACCATGTCCTGCCCTCAGGGAGCATTAATGCTTCAGTAATACAATCTGTTCTAAACATCATGCTTGCAAATTTGTGGAAACATTTTCGGAACCACATGTGGGTGTGAGGGCCAGGTGTGTGCAAAAACTTCAGACTTTGTTCTCAAACTCCAGGAACAGGTGTATTTGTTTTGAGATCACATGGCACATTCATGACACCGCAGTATTACTTTGCAGTCAGATGATACATTTGTTCCTTTTCAGTATATTAGGGGTTGTTTTGTCCTGATTCATGCACAGGCACTGATCAGGCCTAACATTCACACCACATAACAATATAACGTTAACAAGGATTATGAAATTATACAGTATACTGGTAAACCGATGACAGGATGATGGGCACCCAAGGTGCACCCATGCCCATGAAGCCCAAAGGCCAGCCTGTCTGGTCCCATCCCATGGAAAAGCCAATGGAGCACAAATTGCAGAAATACGTCAATGTCGGCCACAGCCCACTGCACCGATATACACGGGGCACATCAGGCAAAGAACCCAAGGCTGCCAACCTGGCCTGCAAACACCCCAGATCTCAATCAGCTCACTGGAAAAAACAAATCCATTCCATGGGGCCCAATGCAGAGCACCCAAATGATTTTCTGCCAACGTCCTGGTGGCAGATACCACAGCACAAGACGTCATGCCCAAGAACTGCCCAGGTGGCAGATGGGGAACCTTATCTAAGAAAGTTGTAATGTTATGGCTGATTTGGCGTACATTATTATCACAATTAAGTTAGCAAGTAAGCTAGCTAAGAGTAGCTGTATTTTGAAATAATATTACTCAAGAAGAAGTAAAAAGTAGTCATCCAAAATATTACAAAACAAAACTCTATAATTAGAGTAAAAAAACGTATTTGGCGAAAAGTCTACCCAAGGAACTGTTTCATCATAATGTCCGATTTATTATTATTTTTTTTAGAAATGATGTAAGCAGTCAGACAAAATGATAAAATAATGTACAAATTGTGACATTTCCAAATAATAAAATAAATGAAATAAATGTAATAAAATAAATGACTAAAACTAAATATCTTTACAAAATAGCAAAGTAAGGAATAAGAAATCGAAATAAACAAGAAATAAATCCCTACTGTAGGTAACATATGTATGTGTGAACAGTGTAACTATTTCCTGTGTAAGATATACTGTATATTCAGTCGCCCTGCAAATGACTCAGCAGATAGAAAATAACATTAGAACATACAGAGGTCTCACTTTACCATAAACTGTGTAAACAAATGTAAGAAAATTATATATATATTAGCCTCTAGTTTATTTGCTAATTATATACGTTAAGATTGCAACATTAAATCAAACAGCTAAACTAACCGCGACATGTTTGCTTCACTGTCTACCACTGCTGAAGATAGCGCCGGTGTCGGTGTGGTCATGTGACTCCATGCGTTTATTGTTATTGCGCCTGATTGGTCAAACAGAGTCATGTGATTATTGTTGCTACGTCTGATTGGTGTAGAACAGTCACATGGTAGATCCACCGGCCGCATTTGTCTGGCAAACACAAAGAATATCGAAAGTGTCGAATAAACGGTTAGAAAAGTCACGAGTCGGGTGGAGCCGAATGTGGTGGAGTAAGAGTAGAGTTTCTTCTTCACAAATCTACTCAAGTAAATGTGAAAAGTATGATGCAGTAAAACGACTCATAGAAGAATTTTTTTTTTTTTTTTTTTAGTTACTCAAGTAAATGTAACGCGTTATTACCCACCTCTGGTAGCATTACGTAATGTGACAGGTACAGGGGGTGAATATTTATGCAAGGTAATGAAAAGAACACAGAAGGAATTCAAGTTGGACAAAATAAGGCTGAGTTTAAGCACATAATCTTAATATCACGAAGGTCATATAACTGTTTCATTAACCTGAAGATGATCTTCTTAGCTAAAATGTCAACTGAGGCTTTCACTATGGTAGCCAAATTTAAACACCTCAGCAGTTTGTAAAAACAGCTTGTCTTGCTCAGTTTAAATAAAGATTTGCAAGAGTCAAGGGCCAAATCTGGACTTAAAGATTGTACAACTTCATTCACAAGAAATGATCTGTATTTCGTAACACACACTATTATATCCAGAGCTTTAGAAATAGACAGAAAAATGCTAAAAACTACTTCCCACTTAGGAGTTCTGCAAACTGTGCTCTTAAATATAGACTTCAGAGTACCAGGAAAACACAATAAATATACACGCAAAATGCCCTCTACGTGACTTGTTCAAATGATACAAAGAAATTAATTTAAAAAAAAATTTCCACCTTGTGGTTATAAAGGGACATATCTGAACCTCAACACACACCTCATAGAGTAGCTACATAGATATTCAGTTTACTTGTTGGCATTTAATTTATTGTTAATAATGTTTTTTTTTTTTTTTTTTATCAGTCCATTTCATAGATAATGTAGTATCTGTGTGAATATTGTGTAAAAGAATGAAAGTTGTAGTGGAATTTTAGGACAGTGTCGGAAACCTAGCTACTATTTAGCTATTTCAATAAATTTTATTTACATAATACTTTTAACAATGGTGATGGTCACAAAGCAGCTTTACGGAATTAAAAGAAATTTTTGGAAATGATTAGATTGTCCCTGCCAGGCCCGACGATGGCAAAGAAAAACTCCCTGAGACAGTTACAGGAAGAAACCTTAAGAGGAACCAGACTCAACAGGAAACCTATCCTCATTTGGGTGATAGCGGATAGCAGGGATTGATCTGCAGTCTCAGGATAGCAGAGAGTTCAAAAAGAGCCTCAATATAAGAGCCTCAAAACTGTTTGACGGGATTCCGGTCCTGCACTATTGAGCGACTGCGGTCACAAGCCATCAGAGATCAGTCCTCCTCCTGTCTGCATCATCCAAGTCCAAGACCATCTTCATGGCAGCGTGGAACCGTCCCCAGTCACCACACGCTCGCCAGGCAGACCACACGGGGCCTCCGCGCAACGAGATCTACGATAAGGGTCGGAGATCATGGGAATGTTGCTATTGCAAAGTGATTATCAACGAGGTGGTGCGACATGGGAAATCACTGTGACCACACTAGTCATTATCGTTATCAGTGATAGTCAGACTTTCCTTCACCACCCGCAGTCTCTCTCTCTGTCTCTCTCGAAATAAACAAGAGGAACAAAGCATGTTACCAAAATGTAAATTTACAGCATATGTCATATGAAGCACTGACGCTGAAGACTCTTTCTGAAACTTTTCAAAAAACCTCCGAATGCAATTTTTATTTATTTATTCATTCATTTTGTTTATTTACGTTTTTTTTTTAAAGTTGAACTACCTTCAAAACGGAGCTTATAACAGCTCATTTCAAGAATTTCTCCCCAGTTAGAATTAAAATTGTAACTTGTTTAGCTAATCCACAACAACAGCATTCTCTTTTAATGTCCTGAGTTTAATGCTAGTCATGTTAAATGTCAAATTAACACAAGATAACGAACATTTGTTTGTCTGTCATAAACATAATAAAAATCTTTAGTTTATCTAAAATGGAAAATACACTTCCCATCAGATGGGATTAAGTTCAGATGGGGTCTCCACTGTGTGTGTGTGTGTGTGTGTGTGTGTGTGTGTGTGTGTGCGTGTGTGTGCGTGTGTGTGCATGTGTGTGTGTGTGTGTGTGTGTGTTTGTACAAAAGAAAAGTGCGTTTTTATTTAATCGCTTGCTTTTTCTACTTTTGTATTGACCAGGGCTTAAACGAGCCGATTAGATTTCCTTCCTATCGTGACATCATATCCTTCCATGACTTGTTGCTCAGCTCTGATGTTCTCTGACAAGGTCATGGCTCAGAAGTAGCACATTAATATAACAGATGTATCGCATTCATACAAACAATGATACTTGTTGTAATGCGGTACAATATACAAAACGTTTAAACGATCTTGACACAATTTTGGGGATTTAAAACATTTTTATGATTGAAAAAAATATATATTTTAATCATGTCAAATTAGCTAAAGACGATCTTATTGGCTAAATGTTTAAATGCATGCATTTAATGCAAAGTCTTACAAAGGATTTTATTATGACTTAGGTTTTAAAAAAGAAAAAAAAAAAAAAAAGGAGGCAATCCAGTATCCATTAATGTATTGAATAGGACTGTTCTGACAACTAGGCACTTTTCTATAGTGGAAAAACTGAAGTGAAGTCTCTCTCTGTGAAGTGTGCAGAAGAGAAAGTTTCTCCAGCGAGGGAAAAGTGATGACTCATGGGGTTTGTAGGATTTCTCTGAAGCCGCCTTGTTTCCTGCACACACACATGCCTATACACTTCGCTCATCCCACCCCAGGAGGGCTTTAAGGGGAATCCATCATTCATCATTCCTTAAATGGAAAACACCATTTACACTCTATTAAATGTCAAACATGACATGTTTGTTCAAGTCAAACCAGGACTTGTACCAGGAATGAAGATGTAAAACCGGGTGACATTTACCGAAGACCTCAAGCATAGTACAGTAATGTGACGTTTAAGCTACAGTAAACATATGAACCGTGCAAATGTTGTAAAGAAGGCCGTGCGTCCGTGAATAACGATCCCGGGCGAGGTGGCTCGGAGCCCGCTGCAGTCGTTCCCGTAAACATTCAGTGAGAGGAATGAAAAACAATTCATAACTTGCCGCCAACTTGCGTAAGAGACACATCTGTCTGTGGGAACTGTACTCACAGCAATTCACCAACACGACAGGCACATTACAGGAACTATAAGAGCTATGAGTTATTACCATATTCCCCATAGAGTCCCGAACCCGGGCCAAGCCATTTCCAGATATTTGGACCATTACAGGGGTTCCTTTGGTATCCGAGCCCTAGTGAAACACTGGGATAAGTGCATTAGTATATCAGGGGAAATATAGAGAGAAATAAAGGGAGTTTTTACCCTCATAACTGTGTTCTGTTATTCCGCACAGAATCAAAAGTCCCGGTTTTTAGCAGCAGATCATCGCATGTTATCTGGTTTAAATGCAACCCCTTGCTGGAGGGGAAAAGCCTATTATGATACCTGCAGCTCTGGAGTTAAATATAGATGTAGGAGTGCTCTGGGGCAAATCTTTGCTTGTGCAGTGACCTGGGACGTAGCTGCAGTTGTTCTGTACGATGTGTCAAGTAGAAATTTCCCACCTGTCAACTATGACTATGAATTATTAAGAGTTACTATTACTGAAGTTTCAGGCCGACTCAGGAACATGTTTTTTTTTTTTTACGTCTTTTGTTTTCTTAAATGACTCAGGTTTTTTTTTTAACAAGCATTCTGCACCTAGCTAGAGCTAGTAATACTGTAAATTGGAAGGGTAAAAAAACAAAAAAAAAACAAAAACATTATTAAACAATAAAAAATCCAAAGACAAATAAATAAATAAATAAATAAATAAATAAATAAATAAATAGCTTTATTTAATCAAGCTAATTAAAGTATGGAAAGTCAATTAAAGTATGGAAAAAACGTAAATATATTTATATTACACTGCATAAGTTTTGAGAAAAAAATATTTGTTTTAAAATTATTCCCAGGCATTTTTCGAACACCGATGGATTTAAAGGTCACTTGCTTCTGTACTGGAGAAATTCTATTTACATTCAACAGAATTCCAAACAAATCAACATTTTGGATACTCACTCAGTCACTAATCATCTATACCGTTTAATCCTGTATTCAGGGTCACGGGGGGCCTGGAGCCTATCCCGGGAGACTTAGGGCACATGGCGGGGTACAACCTGGACAGGGTGCCAATCCATTGCAGGGCACAGACACACACACTCACTCACTCATTCACACACTACGGGCAATTTGGGAACGCCAATTAGCCTAACCTACAAGTATTTGGACTGTGGGAGGAAACCAGAGCACCCGGAAGAAACCCACCAAGCACGGGGAGAACATGCAAACTCCATGCACACAGAGACGGGAATCGAGCCTGGCCGGGGATCGAACTCGTACCTCGCGGTGCAAGGCGACAGTGCTAACCACTACACCACCGTGTCGCCCCGTTTTTTAAAAAGTTTTCATTCTATTAACTGGTAATAAAGCCCATTAGCCAGTCATGTATAAAAAATCAACTAGTGTTATTACATATTAAAAGCTACCTTGAGCAGATAATGACAGAGCTACTACATTACTCGAAAACTACTGGTGGGGAAACGCCATAATGCTAATGCCACAGTGTGGGGAAAACCTTTGTGCTTGGCTAGTTATGCGTTCATGTGTATACAAGTTTCTTACAGTGGTGTATATAGCCACGTCAGAATTTACATTCATTTAATGTCATCTGACGTATACGTATGCATTCATAAGAACAGACACGATGAAAACGTATGTATCAAAGGTTACATCAAATAAGTCAATTTCTATTCCAATAAAAAGGAAGGTAACCAGCAGTTATTTAAAAAGAGTTGAGGAATGACCAGAAAGTAGGCGGAACAATAGCAGTGCAAATGATTTCCAGTTTTTCCACCCAGGCCTCAATAAGTCGTCAATTTAACAAAATACACAGTTCAGCCATTATGGTAACATTGACGATCAATTATATACCAGTAAACTGGTCACAGCATCACAGGCACCCAAGGCTCAGGTATGCCCGAGGGGATCAAATGTCCAGTCCCCCCAAAAAACCCAATGCAGCACAAACCATCACAAAAAAAGCCAGTGCCATCCATTAGGGAAAAATATCAAAACACCCAGTGCATCACAGCCCACGGCGCACATGGCTAGCCAGGAAAAGAGTCCACGGCTGCCTGCCCAACCTCCAAATTCCCCAGATCCCAATCCAATTGAGCACCCACTGGATGTGCGGGACAAACCTGCCCAAGCCACAGACTCCTCACGCTGAAAGCCAAATTGCTCCTCATGTAGCCTCGGGTAGTTTTTCCTTGCCACCATACTCTTTGGCTTGCTCATTATGGATACGAGTATAAACCTTGAAATGTATATCTGGAATTTACTTTGTTTATTTACAGCCGCTTTGGCACATTTTTTAAATTATTTTTTTTACATAGAAAAAATATTTTGTATTAAGAACATTAAGAAATGAGCAGCATCTATTATAATCTCTATTTCTACATCTCACAAAAAAAAACTGCTCTTATATTTTAAGATATATTGTATTTTTTAGACGCATAAAACAAGATATTATCTCATAACAATTCAGCATGTCATATTTTCTGACAGAAGAGATCAGAAAAAGGGCATAACCACAATGAAGCATGGTGGTGGGAGCATTGTGATATGGGGTTGTGTCCCTGTATATGGTGGTTTTACACATCATTTAAGGAAGCGTAAAGGGGGCATAACCTACCAGTATATATTATTAAATCATTTTATTTCACCAGCCAAGAAAGAAATTGCAACAGAAAAGGTAAACATCTCAATGAGGCAGTGGTTGTGGCTAAAGGCTGGTGATCAGAGGGTCACCTCCAGGTCGCCACTGTTGGGGTGTTAAGGGTCTTGGACTAACGATATGCACCACACAATCCTGCAACTGTATGCGGTGCTGATCCCAAGGCTGGTTGGAAAATGGAAAGGTTGCTACAGGAAGGGCATTTGGCATAAAACTTGTGCCAGGTCTTGTGCATCAAATGATTTGATGTGGCAACCCATAGAATAAAAGGAAAAAAAAAAGCCCAAGTAAAAATTAAAAAGGTAGACAAGATAAAGATAAAGGATGTACAAACGTAGAACAAGAAGGAGTTGCATGACCTAGCCTAGTCTCAATTCAATTCAGTTAAGTTGTATTTATATAGCACTTTTCACAACGGTCATTGTCACAAAGCAGCGTTACAGAATCAAAAATTTTTAAATAAGTTTAAAAAATTTGAGGAAATGTGTGTAAATGTTAATGATGAGTTTGTCCCTGATGAGCAAGCCAGGGGCAACCGAGTGGCAAGGAAAAACTCCTTGAGACGGCAATGGGAAGAAACCTTGAGAGGAACCAGACTCAACATGGAACCCGTCCTCATTTGGGTGATAACAGATAGATATAGCAGGGACTGATTTGTGGCTATACTGTGTGCTACATTATGAAGCACTGAAAGTTCGGCATAACAGGAAACGTGTTTAAGGTAATATGAAGTGCACTTTCACTGTTAATGAGGCTCAGGTCCAAAATTTTTGTGTGAATTTCAGTCCTGAACAATTGAGCGGCTGCAGTCACAACCCATCAGAGAAAACACTGCCATCTAACAAACCATATCCAAGCACACGGTCATGCAGAAGTGTCCCCCATATGGTAATATCCTTCTCATGCAAGTTGTCCAAGAAATGCACTGCCAGTAGTACTTATTAGTTCCTTTAACGTGTGTTTATTATAAAATAATGATGGCATGCGTATACCGTACAGATGACAGGATGTTTTGTTTTTGTTTTAATCCTTTTCTCGACAAGACCTAGTTGGGGTAGTTTCAAAACTAGTTAGTAAACAGGAATTAGGGCTGCACTTGACGAATGTTTTTTTTTGTTTTGTTTTGTTTTCCTGATAATTTGGGTAAGGACTGTAAATTTACATGTGGTTATAGCCAGCTGTACCAACCGTAATGGATCTTTCCATGTAAGCATTAGTCAACATTATTCGAAAAAAAGATCAAACGCCTGTGTGGCGTCACCCACAGAATTTCGTTTCTTTTTGATATGTAAGTATAATTTTATAAATAGATATCGTTTTGAGTGAGTTAGTTTCATTTCTACCCTACATTTAGTGATCCGATCAAACTAGCCAGTGAAATGAAAATAACAGAGATTTACAAAACCTTAATATATTCATTAAGTAGTTTATTTGACTACATAATTAACCACAAAAGAAAGGACCTCATAGGGGTATTCTAACCTTGTGGGGACATTGCTTTTTGTTTTATGTACCGCTAAACCCCCCCCCCAAACACACACACACACCCACTCGAACGGCACCTGAAAGTCATTTTAAGGTTAAGCTTGAGGTTCTATACTGTAGACACGGACATAGCATTCATTGTGTGAAAAAATCATCATAAAGCTAATGAAAGGTCCTTACAATGCTAGTATGACAGGTCTGTGTGTGTGTCTACGTTAACGTATGAAAGTGAACGCGTGGGAGGCAAGGAGTGACTGAGGGGGTTTCTCCCAACAGAACACATACCTGTTTTGCTCTTTTTGGCTCCGCCTCTCTTCTCCATTTACCAGCAGACAATAAACACGGCTTCCTCTATTTTTCCCAGGATGCATCGCTACAGTGAAACAATCTCATATACAAATACAGTAGTGAACCTACACTCTAGTTCTTTGGAAGAGAAACAGTGATTCAGTACACACCCATCCACCCACACATACCCACACACACACACACACACACTCACACACAATACACAACCGTTATCTACACAGTATTCACACCTATGACAAAAACAAAAGTGTGTGTTTACTTACATTTGCTTAGCAGTCTAATTTTAAAGTACTATTTTTCTGTTGTGTTCTAAAACAAGCACTTGTTGTTAAAGCACTAGTATTTGGGACACAGCCAAAATGTACTGAGAGTTGTTCGGCAGGTTCACACCTTCCTTTATACCTATTATTAAATACCATTCACGGCTTTTGGCAGACGCCCTCATCCAGGGAAACTTACATTTTTATGCTACTTGCCATCTGAGCAGTTGAGGGTTAAGGGCCTTGCTCAAGGGGCCATCAGTGGCAGCTTTGTGGTCGTAGGATTTGAACCTGGTACCTTCAGAACCGTAATGCAATACATTTAACCACTGAGCTACTCCTGATCGATAATATCACAGTTTAAAAGCAATTACCTGTTCGATTAACTGTATACGCAGCAGTGCGATAGTTTCTCGCTGTCATGCTGCCACACAGCTAGCTAGAATTTTTTTTTTTTAGGCTAGAAAACATTCAAAACATTAGCTCGCTGATATCGGCTTACTCTTCCTGTAATGATGGAGGGTTTTTTTTTTCTTTTTTCTTTTGTTGATTTGAAATGTTTCTCTGACCCTTTTGGCAGAACTGTTAGTTCCGGTTTAAGTTTAATTGGAAGGTTGGTTGAAAATATGGTTGAAATGCTATCGCTCCGGCAGCCATGTTGTCATCATTTTTATAGGGACTGATAACAAGAAGGTGCTTGTAAAGTTGTTTCATTATGCATTAGCTGTTGAATTTTTTATGCTTCCTTGTTTATTATTGGTAATTTAGCCTAGGAGATTAGATTACACTACACAGTATGGTACATTATACCCATTCAACAAGTCGACATTGTTACTTTTTACTTTTTAGTTAGATCTTAACACGAGCAGATTTTATACTCAGCATTCATATACCTCATTGTATTCACTCAAGAAATCAAGACTCATCTTTCTACCTGCAATTTGTTGTCTTTGTTGTTGTTGTTGTTTTCCCCCCCCTGGTTTGCCTAATCACTACCTCCAACACACACACACACACACACACACACACGCACGCACGCACACACGCACACACACACATACACACACACACACACACACACACACACACACACACACACACACACACACACACACACATAAGCATACCATCCCCCACTCACCCCTGCCTTCTGATTGGTCATAAAATGCTTGAGATTACACATGTCTTTTCTGAAAAGTTAGAAGCCCCAGGGTATCATGAAAAAAAAGAAAAAAGCAGACAGCAGTTTTCAGTTTTACTTCCCATATCATAAGACACACTCAACAGCACCCACGCACAATGTTGTCGTCAGAGAGGGTAATGGAAACAGCACTGGTGACCATATGACGAATGGGCGTTTTGTAGCGAAAAAAAGAAAAGAAAAAAAAAAAAGATAAATTATCACCTGCACACGTTCATCTGAGGCTGTAAGGTACATAATTGTACCTGTTGGTGGAAAGTATTCCGAATAAACAAATGATGTGCCATTACTCTACACACAATAATACTGTACATTTGGACAAATTGTGTTTTTGAAATGCTTTGAATCTTATTAAAAAATTTAAAAAGTGTAATCAGTCCTTCAGATTCAGTACGGAGCTATCCAGTCTCTTGCCTAAGGCACTCCATGTTCGGGTCATGTCGCATTCAGCTGTTGTTGTTATTTTGAGATGTCTCTGAAAATCCAACCCTACCATGACACATTCTACTGATACGACATGATTTGGTGGGGTAGACATGTTTTACGTCTCACCTGCCACAAATGGGAAGTCTGTCTGAACTGGGAATGACTTCATTTTCAACCCTAACGTCGTTGAGTGGTGTATGGTTTCCTCCGCGGAAAAGGGAACTGCGTGACCTGACCAGTGTTTTAGCACTAACTAAGTGACAGACGTCTGTAGGTGGATTGATCTAAACTAAATACAGGGCTGGAATTTCTAGTTGACAATTTTTTTATTTTTTTACATTTTTAAAGATTTTTTTACATTTTTCAACTTACAACCTCTAGTCAGCTGAAGCAACAGATCTGGGAAAGAGTATACAATTTTCTCAGAAACACAGTCAGCTCCAACTTTGCAAATTGAGACAAGTTTGGAACCAGCAAGACGTAAAGGACTACATACAGCTCGCAGAAGCCACTCTTACACTACAGTATATAAGAGGCACTTATACTGTATGACTCAAAGCATAAGGGAAATAGATGAAGTCCAAGTTAAAACTAGGTGATCTAGTTAATATCATCCTTAGAGAGAGGCCTGCTGGTGTCGGTACCATGCTGTGGTGGACAGCATGCAGCAGGGTACTGGTTAGACGTAAAGGAAAGAAGGAATGCAGAAATGTTTTTTAAAACCAAAAATATGCATGAGGCTCAGACAGGAGAGAAGGTTCAACTTTCAGCATGAGACCGAGCCTACAGGTCAACTTTCTGAACGTTCTTTTGAAGGTCCGGCCAAAACGCCACGCTGAGTTGAACCTCACCCTCAAAGGTCATCATTGGAGAGACTTAAACATGGCAGTTTACAGACGCTCTTTATCCAATCTGATTGAGCCTGAGAGGGAAAAAAAGCTAGAAAGAATAGAAAAAAACTCTTCAAATATACAGAACCTGCGCAAAGTTTGGAGTGGCTTCTCCGGGGAGACTTGGTGATTGTGTACTGTACTGAATAAAGGGTCTGGCCAGCCAGTTTGGTCCGATCCCACATGAAAGCCAATGCTGGAAATAACGGGAAGGCACCAGAGCACCAAGCGGGTGAAGAGGCCAAGGCCACTGACCCGGCCTCCAAATTCCCCCAAAAATCTGATCGGGATGAGCCAGACAAACAAGCTTGATCCTCGGAGGGGCGAGAACTGCCAAACAGGCACAAGGGGAAAATACACAATACTGGGTAAATACTTTGCCTATAAAGGTTTTCACATTGTTATAAACAGCAGAAGAGATGTAGCTTGGCTAGTTAGTGATTTACCACAGGATGGTGTTCATGCCAATATTAGCATGAACATCGAAGCTTTGGAAAGTTGATCGATTTGATCAGAGTGGACAGGACTAAAGGTCTAAAGCGCTGTTTCATCAGAGCGAACATTGGGATGAAGCCAGGGCTAAATGCCACTTCTCCACTAACAGAAGATGAAAGTGAAAACCCATTTACCAAATTGATAATAGACCAACATGTCAACAGAATGCAATGTGAAGTTGATTCATGTGGAAATCCTCACTTAAGCCCTCAAGACAGAAACATTTTACATTTGGCAGACACACTTATCCTTAGCGACTTATATACAGTACAGTATTTTATCTCATTATACATCTGAGAAGTTGAGGGCCCAACAGGTGGCGGTGGGTTTTGAACCTGGACCACACATGGCCCATTATATTAATGCTGTGATGTTCAACCAATGGAGTAAGTACAACTGTGGTCAAAGCATAAGTGAAAGAGGGCGGAAACAGGGTTACATTCTATTTTTCCAATGTAAATAGGTACTAAATAAAAAATGATGAATAAATAAAAATCAACAACCCCAACCTCCCCAATGTTTAATATGTAAGTCATCATTTAAATCATCTGTATGTGAATGTGTTAACCCAGACGAGTGAAAGTAAAATCTTCAAAAACTGAGATTTTATAAAACACTCAGCAAATTCGACTTCACCAACCTTAACTGCTTCATACAATCCGTCTACGTAGTTACATAGCTACATATATAGTGCTGTGCTGCCCTCTGGTGTCTGAGTATGGAACAGTGACGACATATTGAATTAGATTAGAATACGCATAAAATTTATTACTACACCTCATAGCCCTTTTGCATCATGTTGTGTGTGTGTGTGTGTGTGTGTGTGTGTAAAAAAGAGCATGAGAGAGAGAGAGAGTGCGTGAGAGAGAAACATATTCAGTTAAAGTCTCTTAATAGTTCTAACATAATTCACAGTGTGTGGTCTGTAATAAGGAAATGTGTATGCTTTCTTGTTTAATGTTAGTGTCTTGTGCATTGTGTGTGTGTGTTAGCAGTTTGTACTCTGTGTTTTGCCATTTTGTTTGTTGTTTCCCAGTTTGCTGTCGTTTACACACACCGCACAGCCATGTGCTCTGTTGCCACCATTGTGCTGATGAGCGCGCGGGTGAGTGTGTGCGTGCCACAGCGCCACCGCCGCCAGGTCAGAGTGTGACGACGTGCTGTCGATGAGTCTCGGGCCTAGCGCGAGCGGCCGGACCGGTAGTGCGAGCCGAAGTCGTTTCCAGAACCGTGAGGTAGGGTGTTGGGATCGTGCTCCGTGCCAGTGCACACAGATGGCGCAGCGGCGCAGTTCGGCCAGCTCGCGACAACAAGGCGTCCTGAGTGTGCGCCGCCACCGTACCGTGATGAGAGGAATACCGCACGTGCCGTGGAGGTACACGCACAGCCCGCACTCCAGCTTCTGCACGCTCTTCTCACACACACAGGGCCCACTGAGCACCACGACGAGCCGCCGACTCGCCTGCATACACCTGAGGACGGATTCGGCCAGATCTGAGACAGAAACGAGCACACGTACAGACACACACAACCACGCAAAGAGGACACCATCGTTAGGCAAAAATACCAACAGTACGCACAAATTAAGGGGTCATTTTAATAGATATAGTTTTTCTTTTGTCCTTTTTCAAACTTTTATTTGGAGATTCTTAATTGCTGGACTCTTTCTGAACCCAGCAGTAACAATGAGGTCTTTAAGGGTGTGTACACACTTGTAGTTTGGTTCCCTTGGTTCAGACCAAAGCATAAAATGACACGCGAGTTCCGGTTCGCTTAGTGTGGTCTCGTGTGCTGTCCATAGTGGAAGTGGATGCTCATTAAATTTAACATCATTTTAGTAGTGCGACATTAGGTATTTATTTGCATTTTTTAATCTTGACAGCTTTCGAAACTCTTTCAGTGCCGTAGAACTTTTCCTGCCCAAACGATGGCAGCGTTCACACTTGTTCAAGTGAAAGGCACGATCAGAACAACCGGACCAGAGTTTTGTTTTGTGTGAACAGACCTTAAGAATCAGAGCAGTGCAGAAATGACTCCATTCTGCTAACTAGCAATCTTGGCATCATGTTCTGTTTAGAATATTGTGCTTTAGTTTTCTATATGGGATTCTTCTCCACTGGTAAGGTAGGTTTTTTAACTTTTGTACTGTTTTTGAAACATGATTGGGTCTTCCTGTATACCTAGTTTTTGCTGTTTAGTAGTGTTGATTGCAGTGTGATTGAAGTAGGTCCAAAGTAATTTGGTCTCAAGTAATTAATCAAGAGTAGTTTCAGGCTTCCTTAAGGTATGAATTGTGGGCAGGGCTTAGTTACATATACTGAAGGTAACATAACATACAGTATATACACACAAGTGTCTGTAGCGGTAAATAAGCATATCCTGCAACAGTTGGTCATGAATTCAATTAAATTTTATTTGTATAGCGCTTTTAACAATTGTCATCGCCGCAAAGCAGCTTCACACATTCAAAATAAATATTTAAGTTTGTATGAAATGTGAATGTGTATGAATCAAAATGGTCAGATAATCCCTGATAAGCAAGCCAAGGGCAACAGTGGCAAGGAAGAAACCTTGAGAGGAACCGGACTCAACAGGGAACCCATCCTCATTTGGGTGAAACAGAAAGCAGGACTTGATCTGCATTCATACCGTGTATTAGGTGGCAGGCAGTTCAGTAGAACACTTGTTAACAGATGTTAATTGATGTTAATATGGAGTCCAAGTAGTTATTGGAGGCTCAGGTAGACTTGTAGGAAATTCCAGTCCTGAACTAACAAGCGACTGCAGCCAAGTCCTCATCAGTCGAGGCCAGAACAGTCTTCATAGTAGAGTGAAATCGTCCCCAGACACCGGACGCATCCCAAAGAGACACACAGGGCATCCATGTGACGAGATCTCCAGCCAGAAGCGGGGCACCAGGATGAGTCAGACAGGTCCAGAGGGCAGATTGAGTCTGGATCAATCGCAGCTCAGGAACGACATGTGTAGCTCGACAGAGAGAGGGAAAAAATCTAAATAGCAAGTGCACATAGAATTGACACAAACTCTTGTTTAGCAAGGAATTGCAAGTTTCTTTTATAGACAATGGCCTCATTCTGTCTAGAAGTTAAGGAACAGAAATAGGTTGAACCTCTCTGTTGTCAAGTCTCACAGACCAAGATGCTTTTACTCACATAGCAGAGGCAGATCTCCCAGAAACCTACCCTCCAGTATTGTCTCATTGGCCTGCACTGGTGGTAGGTGGGCTCTGGAACTGCCAATCTGCTGTAAACAAAGCAGATTTTATCTCAGCCCTAGACACCCATTGCTCCTTTGATTTTATGGTACTAACAGACCTGGATATCTCCTCAGAATTCAGCTACACTGGCTGCCCTATCCTCTGCGTTCTCTCACTCTCCACAAGAAACTGGTAGAAGTGGTGGTACGGGTCTGCTGTTGTCACCCTGTCTCATCTCAGTTGTTCATCATTTGAATCTCATGCAGTTAAGGTAACCTCTCCAATTAACCTCCACAACCTAGTTATCTACTGTCCTCCTGGCTCTCTAGGACACTTTCTGGATGAAATGGACATGCTTCTTAGTCTTTCTTCTTCTGATAACACACCCCTCACTAGGCGATTTTAACCTTGCCTCTGACAACTCCAATCGTCTTTCCTTCTCCCCCTCCTTAACTCCTTCTCTTTAACTCTAAACAGCTGCCCTCCCACACACAAGTTAGGGAATTCTCTTGACCTCATTTTTTGGCGCCCTTCCCCAGTCACAGATATCACTACTATTCCTCTTTGTAAATCTGATCATTTTCTGGTATCCTTCACCATCACCCTTCCTATTCTGTCTAAAGCTAACCACCGAAATTTTACCCGCAGAAACCTTTACTCCGTCTCACCTTCCTCTGTGTCTTCATGCACCCTATCATCCCTCCCAGACCCAGACTCCTTCTCATCTCTACCACTAGAGACGGCGATTGAAACTTTCCTCTCCTCTCTCCTCATCCATAGATCTCCTATGCCGTCTTCTAAACCAAGGAAGACTTCTTGTCCTGCTCCTTGGCTATCTGATGTATTGCACAACAACATAAGAAAATTAAGAACTGCAGAGAGAAGATGGAGGAAATCGCAGCTTGAGTCAGATCTTGTCTCTAACCGGATTTTTCTCTCCAAATTCTCATGTGACGGGACTATATCCAAAACTGCCTTCTACAGAGAAAAACTGGAAGCCTCTGCACAAATTCCACAACATCTCCTCACTACTCAACCCACTGCCCCATCCTCTCTGACTGCTGACGACTTTCCACATTCTATGATGGGAGAATTGCTGCAATTGCTTTCAACCCAACTCCTACACCAGAACCTCAGGACCTTCCCTCGCTTCATCGATTCTCTCTTTTATTTCCAAAATTCTTGAAAGGACTGTTTATAAACAAATGTCTCTTTATCTCTCACAGAACAACCCTAATGATCCCAACCAATCTGGATTCAAAGTGGCACATTCCACAGAGACTGCCCTTCTGTCAGTCACTGAGAAGCTCCATGCTGCTAGATCTGCTAAACTGTCATCTGTCCTCATCCTCCTGGACCTGTCAGCTGAATTTGACACAGTGAAACACAAGATTCTATTATCTATTCTTACAAGACTTGGAATCTGTGGAACAGCGTGGCAATGGTTTGCTTCTTACCGAGAAGATGAGGTGACATAGAGGGGATCCACATCTGCCACATGCAGACTCTCTACTGGTGTCCCACATGGCTCAGTACTTGGTCCTCTACTGTTTTCCCTCTATACCTGGTCTCTTGTTAAAGGTCACATCATCACATGGATTTTCATACCATGTTATGCAGATGACACAATTTATTCTCTCATTTTCCTCCCTAAGATACTCGATTTCCACCCGGATCTCAGCAAGTCTGGTAGACATCACATCCTGGATGGCAGGTCTTCAGTTGAAGCTCAATCTGAGTAAAACCAAACTGCTATCCATCCCTGGTGACTCATCCCCAGGTCAAGACCTTGTGATATCCCTGGACAATAATCGGATCACTCCTTCAGCCACCGCCCGCAATCTTGGGGTAACCGTGGATAATCATCTGTCATTTTCTCCACACACTGCTAACCTTACTCGTTCTTGTCGATTTCTTTTAACAGTAAATATCAGAAGAATTCGGCCATTTCTTTCTTCACAGGCTACTCAGGTGCTTGTTCAGTCCCTTGTTATTTCAAGACTGGACTACTGCAACTCACAACTCACTGACAGGTCTACCACCTGTCTACGATTCATCCTCTGCAACTGATCCAGAATGCAGTAGCATGTCTCATTTTCAACCTTCCCATACCACCCCATTCCCCTGCTCCCTGCACTGTCTTCCTGTAGCTGCCCACATCAAATTCAAAACCCGGATGCTTGCCTACAAAGCTAAAAATGACCCAAGACCCACTTACCACTCTACTCTAATCACATCACGCACTGCACCACGTTCCCTCCGATCCTAGAGCACTGCTTGTCTCGTCCCACCATCTCTCAGGGATCAAGGACAACTTTCATCCAGACTCTTTTCTGTTCTGGCACCTAGGTGGTGGAACAAACTTCCTCTAGATGGCCGTACAGCAGTCTTTGACAATCTTTAAACGACGACTCAAGACGTATCTGTTTCTTCAATACTTGGACTAATTCACCCTTGACCCATCCCCCCGGCAAAAAAAAAAAACTTTTCCCAGTTGTGTTTGACTGATGGCATTTAGTTAACCCAGTGTAAGTATCTATCCAGTGATTTAAACTTCACTGGATAACAGCATCTGTAAAATGCCTAAATGTAATATTAGCATAGTCCTGTATTCAGTGCCTGAGTGTATGAGCTGAATGTGAATGAAATGCACAAGTCTGTGGAATGTGAACATGATGTTTATTGATTACAGTGATAAATGAAATTATACCACATGACTGATGACATCATGACAAAATCAAAGCAGTATAAAATGGATGAATGACATGAATACTGTAACAACCACACACAAAGAAATGCACCATGTTTAGGTCGTGTAAAAATATATATGATACAAAATAAACATTTAGATGCTTGAAATCTAGTGTGTGAAAAAATAAAATGAGTAACAGTTTACACTGTAGTCTTGTTTTTGTAATACCTTCATTTTAATCGGTTTTCTTTTTTAATTTTTATAGCAAATACATAATTGCTAACAAGCAGATCAGGTAACTCTCAAGTACAGCGATACTTCGCCATACAAATTTAATCCATTCCGGAGGCGAGTTCTTAAGGTGAAATGTCGCATTGCGAAATGCATTTTCCCATAGGAAATAATATAAATACAGATAATCTGTTCCACCCAGAAATATTATCAATATTACCAATTTTCATCACTATAATCATATGTTTTCTATATAAAAACTATCAAAACGTTTAGAAAAGACATGTAGATAAAGTAAAATATGAACTAAATAGACACTAAACCTCACTTAACCTTATGATTCCTCTTGGCACCGGCTGCTTTAAAAACTAACTTGAAAGTATCTCCCTTTTCTTCTTGCTACTGTCCTTGATAACGTTCTTGGGACCCATGGTGCCATGTCTTCACTAAATCTTGCACAAAATGCATACAAAAAAAAAAAAAAAAAAACACCACCACACACACACGCAAATTAGCCGGCATTCAGTTCAGTCACTAGTATGCCAAAAATGCTTCACAAACTGAGGCAAAGTTTTTGTGAAATTTCTGTTTATGAAGTAAAAATTCTTAAGGCAGGGAGCTCTAATGCTGAGGTACCGCTGTACTTCAGTACTTCAGTGACAACTCCTCAGTGCAATACAACCAAGCAAAATATATTTAATAACGCCTTTTATGAAGCCATTATTTCAAGAAGCAGTAGCCCTTACAGGAAAAAACGCTAATAATTTCCGCTAATACAGCGAAGAACACCGCTAGCGTTTTCAGGTCAGTACTTTTTATAGTTTTGTAGAAAACTAGCGTTGAAACAGAAAACCAACTATTTAGAGTTCAAAAAACGAAGGTAATCTGACAGACTTTTAGGTTCTTTCAGCTGTCTTCAGCTAGCTAGCTAAGAAAACAGGCATTTAATTTTAGCAAACAGACGCTATCAGGGAATATTCAACTAACTGCTTTATCTATCCACAATGTCCTCGTTCTGTAACGGTAACATATGAAACTTGTTACAGGAACAGCTTAATTTTAATCACAAAGCTAGATTTCATCCGCGCTAATGTGATAGCTGTGTTTAATTAGGTAGAAATAAAAGGAAAGTCTTTTACACCTTTTACTTTGAAAAACTAGTTTTCTTGCTGTAGCACTAACTAGCCATATCAGAATCAGTGAACTTTTAAAAAATGAATTAAATAGTTCATTTACAAATACAGGCCAGACTCATATTTCTCTATATTGCTGTCAATAAAAACAGTCCTTACACTTAACAGAAAAAAAAAAACACTTTATAAAACTTGTAGGCTACAAATTTACACAAATGGTTTTTTTTGGTGCAAAAAAGCAATTACCCCTGCAGGTTCATTTCCTTGCCCTGAGTGATTCGATTTTATACACACACTCACCCACGACCAGTAATAAGTGATTTATGTGTTGTTTAACGTGCCTATATGTTCTGTGGGTGTACTGTTGAGCGAGGTTGCGTTAGGCGTATGTAACGACTCCAGCATCAGCAACGTATTCTCTGATTTCTGTGTACAATCGTGACGTGATGTATCGTGTGTAGGCTTTGTCATGCTTGACGGTGTGCGGAGGGGCAACTGCAGGCGAAGTTTCTTCCAGAAGCGAGAAGTGAGCGAGGTCGACTTGTCTCCCTCCCACTGGACAAGCGCTAGAGCGATACGTGCACGATGCAACTCTTTGACGCACTTGTGCGTGTCCTGTTTGCGACTCTTGCCACGTGTCCTGCGAGTCGGAAACTGGACCAGCACCAGCTTTACGTTTCCCCCCCGCAGCATGGCGGATACACCGGCCCGAACCTCCAGGAGAGCCTGGGCATCCCGAAACGCACTGCATGCACTCAGTATGACCAGCAAGCGCCGGCTACGACTGACGAATTGCAGAGTCTCTTCTGTTACAGCTACACACGTACACACAAACACAAACACACATTAAACTGGTTTCCTAGCTAACGCAGATTATCATCACAAATTAAAAACAGTATTTCATACTAATCTGTGTGAGTATATTTGCAGTTCTGTTACGTCGGCACTCATTAAGCACACCTTCTCGCTCCCAGTTCGTAGTGCGTACAGGTTTGAATACTCACTTCCGCCTGGCAGACTGTCTCGGTCGAAGATACAGACTGTGTATCCAAATTCCGTCTCCAGCACACGCCTCAGCGTTGCCATGACAAACTCCTCCTCCTCAGTGTTGCGTGCGTACGAAATGTACACATCATACTCCTTATTATCTATACACACGTGCACACACACACACACAAACAAACAAACACAAAATCTTACACTGTACGGTGAGCCATTAAGTGAATATGGTTCGGAACTCATCCACAATGTAAGTGAGGCCCTTGACTGCATGTGTAAGCAGGTGTATGTGCGGGATGTGTGTCTGTGCGTTACCTGTGTCTCTCTCATCTGTGCCGAACCATGAACGGTAGAGAAGATGCACCTCAAGCCAGAACACACGATACAGAACGAAGAGTAACAAAGCGAGGACCAGAGTGACGCCCAGACCACAGCCGAGCTCTACTGAGGGAATGTACACTACACACACACACACACGCGCGCACGCACACACAGTTTTTATAGCGGTATGTTAATAAACACAGCACACACTAAGTATATAATGAATGTGCAGAAAATGTGCAGTTACTGCATACGACAGAAGTTTGGAACCTGGTATACGGGGACCTGAAGAAATCAGGAAACTTCCCACTTTGGAAATATATCAATGCTTCTACAAAGAAAGCCGCATCTTTGCAACAACCTTCATGGTGAGTCAAACTGTATCCTTTTTGAGTATATATAGATGTTTTTTTTTTTTTTTTATCAACTTACTTTAACACTATAGTTTATAATATATTTCTTCCTTTCGAAAAGGAAACTGGATCGTGTCAATACTATGCAAACTGATCAGGACACAAGTCAAACATTACATTAAACTTTATAATTTTATAAAGTATATAAATAATTACATTTTTATCATTTTACCTACTGTATATATGGTGTTTATTCCTAAATTAGACCGACCATACTCTCTTTTGTCTCAGTCGATGCAAAAAACAGACTTTAGGTCAGTAGGTCATATACTACATATGGCTTTAGACAAGAAAATAGAAAGTCGCTTGTCTGAACTAGATCAAAATCAATGTTTTTACTTGGAGGAGGAAATCTTAAACTTCAACAAAAAGAGACGTCAAAATTATAGAGTGGGTAAAGAAATGAAAAATATCAGGGAATTATGTTATGGTATTTAAGAGCTATATTAAAAGGACCACTTTTTGACGAGTCTTAAGGCAATCAGGCACGTTTTTACTCGAGCTTATCTTGGTGTCAAACAAAGTGGAGTCACAACTTTATTTCAATATTGTCAAAACCACAACAACTTGCATATGACTGAATCTCCGATGCACCGTCTGGTGGTTATTTGTTAACATTGTTACTTTGATTGTTTGTTGAACTTCCCGTTTAAAATGTGACCAATAGCTTGATTAAGTTTTTATTTGAAATATTTAGACAATAAATTATTTTTTTTATTGTTTCTTAATTCAAGTCAAACCAGGACTTTCAATTCTGCACAAATATCGTTTCCTTTTTTTCCCTCTACATAAACAGCAGGCAACGTTTCAGAAAAGCATGGAGTGTCTGAAAATAAGGGTATTGGTTCTGTGCATGCACGCAGCCCATTGTCTAGCACTATCCATATCTTCTGTCTATATCCAGATCACTACCTTTATGCATATTTGAGCACTGCAGTGTTAAAGTGAAACAAAAGATGCATGTGACTGTATTTATTCCATTTGCCCCCAAGTGACATTTGAAATATTCACCCAAACAAAACGATTGGAAGATGAACCAGGGCCTACCTTACCCACCAGCCAAACCACCTACATGTTCTCCAGCAGCTCCACATAGAGCAGCAGGGGGCCAAGCACACAAGTGCTCTCGCTCTGGCCCCGTCCTTTCTCGATCCACATCCCTTACTTTTCCTTCCAGACTTCAAAGATCACCCCACCTCCCCTCACTGGGGCCCCAAGGACAATAAAATGATTTACACACGAGACAGAGAAAATTGCAATGCATTAGGTTTAATCATAAACAAACCCATGTATCACCATTTCTATTCATAAGAACACTCAGAGGCTACTAAACGTGATTAAGTCATGCAGGAGCTTTGGAACAAAGTATGAAAGGAAAGCGATAAGAGGGCAGTGAGGATACTTGGGCCATGCAGAAAAAGAGGGAAAGCAAGAAATTAAATTCAAGAACTGCAATTTCCCACTGGATTAATAACAAATTATCTTATCGGTTATTATAATATTTACTCCAGAAAAGTTTCACTAAAAGTGAATCAGCCACTGGACCTGAGGTGGAGTAAGAGAGAGAGAGAGAGAGAGAAAACAGATAAAAAACACAAATATACACACATTTAACTGTGCAGTGAAAAATATACTAGTGACTAACTAGTAATGGGAACTACTGAAAACCAATGAAAGCAAAGATAATAATAATAATAATAATAATAATAATAAAGAATAGAGAAAGTAAAATCTAAGAAGAATTTTGGTGATACACAAGAAGAAAAGGAAAAAAATGATACAGACTATAAAGTGGGATTGTTTTGCATGTATGATTGTGAATCTGTTTCATGCACACGTGTGTGAGATTCTCTCTTAATCACGCAAGTTAGCCTTTGAGTGTTTTGATATCATCAAGTGTTACATGATTAAACTCAATGTAAGCAGTAACATGTATTTCCCTCACTCACGACCCATATTCTCACGGAAATTTATTTGAATGTTGATTGATTTGAATAGACTGTTCAGCACTATTATGATTGTTCCAACATCATACACAGCGGTAAATTGTGTGATAAACTAAAGCGCTTATTCCAAACGGTTCAATAGTGCCTGGATAGCAGCAAGACGGAATGTTTTCCCAGTAGCGTGGAGAAATGATCGGACTCCGTTTCTGATTCGTGTCGGAGACGCTGGCCTCCCAGGACCTCCTTTAATGGCCCAAATATGTGTAAATGGTTCAGAGCGAGGTCAGAATTGTACGGAGCACGCAGCAAAAACTCCCAGCCGATTTCCGGCAATTTGCAAAGTGGTGTTGGTGTGTACAGTTCCCACACACAGATGCGTCTCTTCTGCAAGTTCAAGGATCAGGCGTTCCACTCGCTGAATGTTCATGGGTAAGACTGCGGCGGGCTTTGTGCCACCGCAGCCAGGATCGTCATTCCATAAACTGCTATAATTATATAAACTGTTCAAATTTTACTATTCAAATGTTTCACTATGGCTAAGAGTCTCTACTGTGCTTAAAGTCTTCTCTAAATGTCAATTACAATTTTTACACCTTCATTCACCAGAAACACCACCGAGTCCCGGTTTGACTTGAACATTTCTTGAGTTCTTTTTTTTTTTTTGGATTTTCCCCCGATTTTCTCCCTAATTTAGTCGCGTCCAATTCCTCCCCGTCACTAGGGGGCTCCCACATTAAGGCTACTACTACCACTCAGCCGGGAGGGCCGAAGACTATCACGTGTTTCCTCCGAACCACGTGACGCCAGCCGACCGCATCTTTTCGAACTGCTCGCTCGCGCACCGTTGGGGGCGGCGTAACACACTCGGAGGACGGCGCTATCCGCTGCCTCCGCTGCGCGAGCTCACAGACGCCCCTGACTGGCTGTAGAGCCGTGATTAATGTCGGAGCACTATGTACCTCTCATCCCTCCCCTCTGAGAGAGCTCGGCCAATCAGCTCTCTCTAGACCTCCGGGCTGCACCACCCGGGATTCGAACTAGCGATCTCCGGATGATAGGGCGAGCGCTTTAACCACTGCGCCACTCGGAGGCCCCATTTCTTGAGCCATGTCAAACTCCCCACCTTAAGAACTGAAACTTAAAAGAAGAAATTAGCCTCAGCATACAGTACGACGCATTTTCGGCATACAGTACTAGCAAACGGCAGCCAAGATACATCGCATGTACGATACGCCGGGAGCCGTTCAAGACTTGTTTGTGTAAGCGGAAAGCCAAGCAAAGTGAGTTTACATATTTCTTTGTGTTTGTTTTTGCATTTTGTGCAGGATTTCGTGAAGACCGAGCACCATGGGACACAAGAATGTTAGCGAGGACGGTAGCAAGAAGAAAAGGGAGACAACTTAGTTCGGATTGGTTTGGTAATTAAGGTTAAGTGATGTTTAATGACTATTTATTTTCATATTTTACTTCATTTACATGTCTTTTCTAAATGTTTTAATGGTTTTTATTCGCAGAAATATACCAATTTCGCACATTATGATTTGCAAATTTGGGAAATTGGTAACGTTGGTAATATTCACATCATGCCGTGTGGGACTCGCACTGGTCTAGTATTGGTCATGGTCTTAGCTTGGTCTCTACAACACTGCAGGAAACTTAAATGGATAAAACTGTGACATGTCCAACTCATTTTGCAGGAAAAGAGCAAGAACCAAATTCTGCGCTTCTGTGACTCCGTAATTTGCTGAGCTGGGCTACATCGACCAAAGGAGAGGCGGCCAAGGGATTAGTGGAAAATAAGGAGGTTTTTGAGGGACCATTATGAGACGTATGTGTGTGTGTGTGTGTGTGTGTGTGTGTGTTTACCCTCCTCCTTCAGTGTCGCGGCTCTGCTGTTGAATCCTTTGCTGTTCTGAACAGAACAACGAAACTCTTTGTGCAGATCATCATCTTTAAATGGTGACACAATCAACACTCTCTCTACATTCCGGTCGCCTAAATCATCTAGTAATACTCTGCACACACACACAAACACACACACACACACACACACACACACACACACACACACACGCACACATACACGCACACATACACGCACACGCATACACGCACACGCATACACACACACGCATACACACACACGCATACACACACACGCATACACGCACACGCATACACGCACACGCACACACGCACACGCACACGCGCACACGCACACACGCACACGCACACACGCATACGCACACACGCATACGCACACACGCATACACACACACGCATACACACACACGCATACACACACACGCATACACACACACGCATACACACACACGCATACACACACACACACACACACATACAGGATAAAAGAACAAATATTATTTAATTAATAACTTTAAACTTCGCACCCTGTACATTCAGCTGCGTGTGTATATTTAGAGTTCTGTGAAAAAGTATTTGCACATTTGTCAGTCTTAAAATGATTGAGATCATCAAACTAATGTTAATCATCAAACTAAGACACAAAAATAACTTGAGTAAATACAAAATGCGGTTTTGAAATGATGATTTACTTTATTAAGAGAAATTAAAGCTGTCCAAACCTGCCTGGCCCAATGTGAACAAGTAATTACACCCTAAACCTAATAACTGGTTGTTCCGACGTTTGGGGGTCATACCTGCAATCAAGCCCTTTTCACATCGCTGTGGATGAATTCTGGTCCGCTCTTCTATGCAGAATTGTTTTAATTCAGCCACAATGGAGGGTTTTCAAGCATGAACGGCCGGTTTAAGGATCTTAATCAGATCTTAATTCCGGACTTTGACTAGCCCACTCCAAAATCCACTTTTTTTTTTTCTTTTACTTTTTCTTTGCAGCCATTCAGAGGTGGTCTTGCTGGTCGGTTTCGGATCATTGTCTGTCTTGCTGCATAACCCAAGGACACTTCAGTTTGAGGTCGGAAACTGATGGCAGGACATATTCCCCTGCAGGATTTTCAGGTGGAGCAGAGAATTCATGGCTCCATCAATTATGGTCCTGAAGCTGCAAAATCCCGGACCATCGCACTACCACCAACCATGTGGTATGATGTGTTATTTGTACGCTAGCTATAATAGGACACACACCTTCCAAAAAGTTCAACTTTTGTCTCAACAGTTCTGAGAATGTTTGCCCCCAAAATATCTCGGTGATGATCAAGACGTTTTTTGGCAAATGTGACAATTCTTTGTATTATTTTTGATCAGCCTTGGAACTCTCCTCTTCTCATCTCCTGTTCACATTTTTTTCTTATTGTTGAATCGTGAACAATGACCTTAATTGAAGTCTGCAGTTCTTTAGACGTTGTCCTTGATTCTTTTATGAGCTTTGGATGAGTCGTCTCTTGGAGTAATTTCGGTAGGCCGGTCAGTCCTGAGGAGGTTCACCACTAGTCCAAGTTTTCTCCATTTGTTGTTCACCCTAGAAATGGCTTGGTAACCCTTTACAGTTTGATCCATGTCAATTCCTTCAGACCGTGTTACCTTTTTAGATCTTCAAGCGTGCTTCACGTTGTCCAAAAGGTTCTGGTTAAGTGATTTATTGATTCAACAGGTCTGGCAGGAATCAGGCCTGAGTGTGGCAAGTGAAAATGGGGGAGGTGAGTCTGTTACTTTTTTTTTTTTTTTTTTTTTACATAGGGCTTGTATTTTCCCTTTTGTGCTTGTATTTTCTACTTTTGTATTTACTCAGGTTATCTTTGTGTAATATTAAAAGAAGTTTAATGATTGACATCATCATTTAAATGTGACAAACATCCACCCCCCACCCCCCCCCCCAAAAAAAAAAATTCAGAGGATAGGCAAATACTTTTTCACAGCATTGCATATATAATTTTATTTATTTAATATATACTGTATGTGTGTGTGTGTGTGTGTGTGTGTGTATGACTGTGTGTGTGTTTGTACTTAGGGGCAGGTGAGGTGTATCGAGGTTCTGACAGATCCTCCAGCGTCTTGTTGTTGACGCTCCACCACACCTGCGGCTCATCGTCATTAAGGTACGGCAAGAACGCGCGGCACGCAAACCTCGCAGTCTTGCCTGTAGGGTTACCAGAAAAACCGACCGCTTAGCAAATGGCCTCCTATAGATGGCGCATCTGCTAGCTTCTGTCATACGTCAACAGCTCTGCTTTTTACAGTACATCGAAAAAGTATGCGGTTCTCATGGTGTCACCGATAGCGAGTACGGGGACGGACGTCTCGGGAACGAGGTCGAAAGCGACCAATCATGGCCTTGGAAAGATACGTCAAACTCCGCCCCCAAATTGAACTTGAATTGTAAACTGTACCAAAGCGTGAGCCGTCTTATTTTGTCATAGACATACGACACATTTTACGACTTATTTAGCACATTGTTAGCACTATTGGAGTCGAGGCTGCCTACGTAGAGGAACCAGGATTGAGACTCACCCACACTGACAGAGTAGAGCTCATCGCTGGCTGGATTCAGAATCTTCGGATCTTTGGGCCAACTGTTGGCTGTTTTCACACACACACAGAAAAGGAATGAGACACACATAAGGACATTGCATACATTAGCTACTTGTTTGTGTTTTAAAACACAAATAGCTACAGTAGCATTATGTGACCACACTGTAGTGTTGCTATATCTACAGTAGGATGTCTAAGGGCAGCACAGGGTTAAACATCACACAGGCTTTTTAAAGACAGATGAATGATCGCAGTATTCGTGTTTAATGTATCAGCTTATTAATGTACCTGAACGTGTGTGTGAGTGTGTGTCAGTGTGTGTGTTGAGTCATACACACGGCTCTGAGGATGACGGTATGTGTGTAGTTGAACGTTTGTCCGTTGCTCCGGTAGGTCGCCACGCAGGTGTAGGTCCCAGCAAAATGAACAAACATCTGGTAGATGATCAGCTCGTTATTACGCGCCGTCCTGAAGTCATCCTCGAATCTTACATTGAATGACTTCCTCTCACAGTTCTACAAACAAACACACACATATATTAACTGTATATACAGTCACAGATCCTCTAGTGACGGGTGCACACCCTAACATTTTTCGCTCCTCGCTCAGTACTAGTGATGGGAAGTCCGAATCACTTTAGTGACTCGGTTCTTTGAATCTCTTTCATCAAAATGAACAAATCTTTTTCTTTTTTTTTTGGGGTCATTTAGTTCATTTCGTTCTTTTGACCAGAAATAAAATAAAATGTTACATTTTCAATACACAGATCTCCAACACGTCTAAATATTACAATGCAGCTAAGGACATATTATTATAAACAGAATGAGCAGCTCACCATCATATCTTCTCATATCTTCACGTGACAAAAGATCGAACGACTCGGACCAAAAGACTCCAAGGTAGCGACTCATTTCGGTTTCCTGTACATAACCTACGGCGGTTTTGCGATGCTTTGCGCATGCGCGTCCAGTAGAAAATGAACAAATGACTCTCGGAGACGACTCGTTCTTCCGAGTCACATTAAAGATTCGTTCAAAAAGAACGAATCGGGCCTCCGAGTGGGGCAGTGGTAAAAGCGCTCGCCCTATCATCCGGAGATCGCGAGTTCGATTCCCGGGTGATGCTGTAACCTCTCGCAGCCGGAGGTCTAGAGAGAGCTGATTGATTGGCCGAGCTCTCTCAGAGGGGAGGGATGAGAGGTACTTAGCGCTCCCACATGAATCGCGGCTCTACAGCCAATCAGGGGCGTCTGTGAGCTCACGCAAGCGGAAGGGTCGGATAGTGCCCCCAACGGCGAGCGGTTCGAAAAGATGCGGTCGGCTGGTGTCATGTGGTTCGGAGGAAACACGTGATAGTCTTCGGCCCTCCCGGCTGAGTGGCAGTAGTAGCCTTAATGTGGAGCCCCCTAGTGACGGTGAGGAATTGGACACGATTAAATTAGGGAGAAAATCGGGGAATTTTTTTTTTTTTAAATGAACGACCCGTCACTACTCAGTGCGACCACAAGTTCATCCGGCACGCGGCAGGAATGTGAGGTGGCAGGGCCGATAAACATGACGCAGCCGGTGTTTAATGATGGACTTTCTCTCCTCGATTAAAAAATGGGAGCAAAGAGGTGAGTGTCTGAACTGGATGGAACAAGAGACGAATTGAGCGAGAAATTGGCAGGCCCATGCTTCATTCCTCTCGGTGAGGAGTGTTCATCACAGTCCAGCAGCCGCCCGAGGGTAAGACACCAGGGACTGCGTCAGTCATCGCTATTCAACTGCCATAAAAGAACCGGCGCTGCCTTGACATCAAGGCCTCCAGTCAGGAACTGCCGCCGCAGCTACAGGAGGGCGACAGCCAAGTCAGCTTTGCTGACAACCAAAGGGTTGGGATGCCCCTTCTGGCTTTTTCTTCAACAGGATGCTAAGAAACCTGCAATTCATCTATCTGCCACTGCTGTCGCTCGGCAGCATAGAGTCATCGTGCCCACTGGTCAGTGCTTCGAACGCACACATGCATGTTCCTGTTGTTTTTTTTTTTTTCCTACACAACCTCTTACTTTCTCTACCCTAATTACCGGTCTTTCCTCTAATCTTCTCTTTTTTTAAAACATTTTTATTAAATAAATTTTTCATAAGACCTCACACCTCTTTTCTGCGAGTCAAAATCATTATTTTATACAGGATACAACATTATACAGGATAGAGTCCTACTGTAGTTCTATGTAAACGAGGGAAAATTCACCATACCTGCAATAACACTCTTGGATTCCTGCTACAAGATTCTATAAAATCTCCTAAAGAACTGAGTAAGGAGTCTATACAGCAACTGAGCAAAACTTCCACTGGACGTATGGTTCGAGATCTTCTACACCGCTTGAACAGGATCACGGGAAGCCTGGAGCTTATACCAGGTGAGCTCGGGCCCTAGCTGGGGTACACCCTGGAAGGGGTGCCAATCCATCGCACGGCACACCTACACACACTCGCGCTCATTCCCACTACGGGCAATCTGGGGACACCAGTTCGTCTAATCTGCACGTCTTTGGATCTGTAGGAGGAAACCCACGGTGGGAATCGAACCCTCGACCCTGGAGGTGCGAGGACACAGTACTAACCACTATGCCACAGTGCTGCCAATTTGAGATGAACTTTTTAACATAATTTTTTTTTTTTTACTTATTTCTATACGACATGCATCCTATAGCAGACGTTCACTAGAGTTGCAGGTTTATGTTCAGGTTCTACAGAACTGAGCAAAAATGTATTTATTTTAAAAAGTCATAGAGTCCCATACATACGACAAAGATTTTTTTGGCGATGTAATTTCGCCATTGCAATACTTTTTATTGTATTCATTATTTATTTCTGTGCGCACACAAACACAAAAACTCACGTGGAACCAGGCGAGACTGTACGTCTTGTTTGGCAGGTGCTGCACATCTGGACAGCGAAGTGTGTAGTTGGTCTGCAGTGGAACGGAGATGTTACGGTGCACCATGTTGTGGCAGTCACCCTCACGGGGAACCACGTCCAGCTGAACGCCGATTTTCACACACGATGACATGTTCCTGCGCACACGTGGACTGTTTAAATTTCCGCCTAATTGGAACATTCCACATACGCATGATTCTTTATTTATGTTGGTTATGGTCTTTATGGTAGCTGTGTTACTGTAGAAGCTACATCCGTCTGTCCAGGGTCTTTACGGTCGGCGGAACACGAGGAATACCGAGTTAGACATTTGCCTGTGTACCTGAGAATGCATATGTACTCTCCTCCGTCCTGCGCGCTGGCCGGCTGGATCCACAGCGCATCTCTTTGTTTGACGAACGTTGGCAGACTCAGGTCGACCGGCTCCTCCTGCTCTCCTGTGTGTCGGTACCAGAGCAGTGTGTGTCCCGTGCTCTGCGTCTCTGCGTAGTTATACAGCTTCGGGTGTGAGAAGAGCGGACAGCGTATTCTTCCCGCTTCACCCTCATATACGCTCGCTGCTTCGCTTTCATACACACCCCAGTTCACGCACTGTGGTTCTGAAAAGCGCACACACACATGAGACAAATCAGGACATTTACTAGTACAGAGTGATTGACTCTGCACTGAGATGACTTTAGCATCAAGAGGTTTTTCTCCCTTACGTTATGATACGACTAGCGTTAGTACTAATCGTTGAAGGCTAAAGAGTTTGTGGAAATAGTTAAAAGGTTAACGCTAATAATAATCTGCTGATCTTTAATGTAATCGGTGATATTGTTATTATTTCAGGTTGATATAATAATGATAAATATTGTTGATAATGCTGATAGATATTCACTTTATCTTTTCTAATTAATGTCTATTGGTGCAGGTGTGTGTTTACACTGCGACAGTAGTAGATTATTTTAAAGTAGATGATTAAATCTGGGACATAATGTCGCTTTTATTCAACATTTTGATTTAATTTATGGTGCGGGTTAAACTTCAGACAGAGAGCCAAGTACTGCAAAAAGTTTCATTAAATCCTGTTTAGCCAGTTTTGCGTGATGCTGGACAGACAGATGTTTTTTGAGATTGGTTTCGGGTCCTCCGATGTAAGAAATGTAAAGATAGCATTGAAAGAGTGGGTTCTGATACAGACATGATTTTTAATGGAAATCTGCGGGGGGAAAAAAATAAAAAATTCCGGGTTTGTAAACAGGCGAGAAAAAAAATGATGTTCATTTACTCCTGGGGTTGGTTTATCCTGTGTAACAGCAAATGCATTCCTTATAAAACCCAGAATCCCAAACCAAGAGTCGACGCTTACAAACTGTTTAAAAGATCAAATAAATCTTTGCGGGTCACAGGAAATCTGGGCGACAAGAAAACACCTGCCAGTCCTGTGTTCCGATATTTTTGATCACACAAAAAAGGTTTAACACATTTAAATAGAAATGTCATTAAAACAAAGTAGAATTTGTTTATAATCTCATGTTCACCTTTTGATCTCAAGGCCCAACGTCTGCAGTGTACAGCACAACGTACAGGCCTGTTCCAATACTTTTGGTATATACGGCACAAAAACAAACAATCATACATATACTGTACACATACACACAAACATGTATGCACACACACGCGCGCGCGCGCGCACACACACACACACACACACACACACACACACACACACACACACACACACACACACCATGCTAGAAGCAGAGTGTGCAGAATGAGCAGTAGCCAAATCAATATCACACGCTCCTCTCTAACCTGGACATGTATTTATTTACACAGGCACACACACACACACACACACACACACACACACTTCAAACAAATCAATTTTAAAGCTATAAAATATAGGACGCACTGTAAAACATTACAAAGTCCAAAATCAATTACAGCTGTGTAAATTCACACAAATGCACACACAAAGAAACCTAATGCACTCACACACACACTCCCACACACACACACTCCCACACACACACACTCCCACACACACACACTCCCACACACACACACTCCCACACACACTCACACACACACTCACACACACACTCAGCTGTTGGAATGTCTTCATTTACAATTATGCATTAAAATTTTTTTTAAAAATTTCCCACCCATCTGCATAAACGCACACACACACACACACACACACACACACACGGGTACATTTCTCTTAATAAAGTCTGCATGCGAACATCGCTCACATAATATAACTGATTTACACTTCTGCGTCAGGACAGAATATTCGACTCACATGCAGTATCTCTGCTCCCACACACACACACACACACACACACACACCATAATGTTTCAGAAGACCCACGCTGCAGTGCCGTATGCCCACAGTATATCATAAATCTCAGCCTGTTCACTACATAGTGCACTCTTTAGGGAGCGTGACAGTTTGCAGTCTTGTCTGAATAAGAAAGTTGAATTAAATCTTGTTTTTTCTACATTGGTTTTTTTTTTTTTTTTTTTTTTTAAATGTGTCAAATCATGTCTAATCATACTACATAATCTCCATTTTGTCCAGGTGACAAGTGACATTGAAATTAGACAATGTTTCCTTACGTACTGTCTCCCATATTTTTAGCTAAAAGCGAACACCTTGCTTTGATACATTCGCTTTATGTAGGTTCAGTCTTAGGAACGCTGTTTTTTTTTTAGCATAAACTGTTCTATGGATTATTATTTCGTTACAGTGGAACCTCGGCATACGAGCGTTGCAAATTTTTCACCTTAACAACTGAAATTCTGTTTCTGAAAGAAACATTGAAAGACATTTGGCTCGACATGCGGAGCATTTTCAGGATACAAGCAACTGAGCCGGTCACATGTACTTCCAGTCAGTACGTCCAGTAGCCGATCAAAACCTTTTTTTTCTTTTCTTTTTTTTTGCGAGTGAGTTCACATACATTTTGCATTTTGTATAAGATTTAGAGAGGACACAGCACCATGGGTCTCAAGAATGTCATCAAGGACTGTAGCAAGAAGAAAATGGAGCCACTTTCAGTTTGGTTCTTAAAGCAGCCGTTGCCGAGAGGAATCATAATTTAGGGTTAAGTGACATTTAATGTCTATTCATTTCAGATTTTGCTTCATTTACATGTCTTTTCTGAATGTTTTGATTGTTTTATATGCAAAAATATGATTATAGTGTTGGAAATTGGTAATATTGGTAATATTTTTGAGTGGCTAGAACGGATTATCATTATTTTTGCATAATTGCATTTTCATTATTTCCTATGGAAAAATGCGTTTTGTAATGCAAAATTCCACCGTGTCTGGAATGGATTAAATTCGTATGCCAAGGGACCACCAAGTACAAAAATATTTCTGATTTACAAGCAGTAGTATTCCAACACAACATTAAAAGTTACAGAGAAATATTTGTATGACAAAAAAAAAATTGCAGCATTTTATAAACGCGAGTGCCAGTACGACTACAGGACGCTCAAGAAAACTTAGCTAGCTACTGTAAGTAGCTAATTTCCTGATAAACCTGCACAAATTGTACCAAAAAGTCCTCAAAACACTGTCACACCAACTACTGGCATTATTTCATTAATTACTGTTTACAGTTTGCATTATAGTTATTTTTTGAAGGAATCCTTGGTCTATAGCCATAAATTACATTAGCCATAACTTATTGTAGGCGGCACGGTGGTGTAGTGGTTAGCACTGTCGACCTTGCATCACCAGGGTCCGAGTTCAATTCCCGACCAGCTTCAATTCCTGTCTCTTGTATGCATGAAGTTTGTATGTTCTGCCCATTTTTGGTGGATTTCCTCCGGTAACTCCGGGTTCCTCCACCAGTCCAAAGACATACAGATTAGGCTAACTGGAATTCCCAAACTACCCGTAGAGTGTGTGTGCCCTGCAATCGATTGTCCCGAGTATCCTGAGATGGGCTACAAGCCCCCCCGTGACTCTGAATACAGGATAAAGCATTATAGACGACAATGAGTGAGAGTGAGTCATTTATTGTATTGTAATTAAAGAAAAAGTACTTTCTCAGTAAGCAATAGAGTTGAAGATTTCGCTAATTTTACTTAACCAATACTTGAATACGTTAACGACAATTGGTTAATCATCCATAATAATTAATGATAACAAGATGAACATTTTCCTAGTTACATAAAAACTCCTAGCTACACAATTTCAACAAATTAGGTTTGTGAGACTTGTGTGAATTTAATTACGCAAAAATTGTGCGCCCTCTTGTGGTGAAAGTTAACAGATATGTCATCATAGAAGCACGAGGCAAAACAGATATTTAGTTAAAAAAAAAAAAACTTTTATTTAATTATTACATTTATCAATTAATGATTTATAATTAACATCCCTAAAGGGTAATGTTCCCAAGTCTACTTGAATTTGTATTGCAAGTAATGTAAAAACATTTATTATGTACTAGACTTGTGTATAGGAGGTAGACTGCAGATACGATTCGTCTTGGTTTGGGAACTTTAAGGTTTTCTAATGCATTTCGATTCGATAGCACTGAAGTTTCCTGCCTGATTTGTCTTAAGCAGCTGTATGATTTACAGCTTTTATGCATTGAAATGCAGATTGTCATCTGAAGAAGTCATGTCTCATATATACGTTATACAATTTTCCTCCTCACTCCAGCCCAGTAGGTGGCGGTAATGCACCAAATGCCCATGAACTCGAAACAATACGAAGCAATACTCTGGCAAGAACGCGGCCATGTATATAACAACAAAGTGTGAATCGATTCTGAATCCAAAACCGACCAACAAATAGTCGATGGAAGATTGTTTAAATCGCATAATTTTGTTGTGTATCTAGTCGATTATACAAAAAGCATGCAGATGTACCACAGAGAAAACAAGTTCAAGTCTTCATTCTCATTTCAACTTTTGTTTCTTAAAAAGAGTAGACAAAAAATGTACACACAAATCTTCATGAGAAGATTTTAGTCTGGAGAAGAAAGTCTGGTGGTGGTGGAGGGGATTTGATGGGTGCTGGAGCCTTTCCCAGGAGACTTAGGACACAAGGTGGGGTTCACCCTGATGATCTCGGGGTGCCAATCAATCACAAGGCAACAGTTCCAGATGAGTGAATATATATATATATTTTTTTCCCCGATTTTCTCCGATGTTTTTCTCCGTGTTTCCTCCGAACCACGTGACGCCAGCCGACCGCATCTTTTCGAACTGCTCGCTCGCGCACCGTTGGGGGCGGCGTAACACACTCGGAGGACAGCGCTATCCGCTCCCTCCGCTGCGCGAGCTCACAGACGCCCCTGACTGGCTGTAGAGCCGTGATTAATGTCGGAGCACTAAGTACCTCTCATCCCTCCCCTCTGAGAGAGCTCGGCCAATCAGCTCTCTCTAGACCTCCGGCTGCGAGAGGTTACAGCACCACCCGGGATTCGAACTAGCGATCTCCGGATGATAGGGCGAGCGCTTTAACCACTGCGCCACTCGGAGGCCCCCAGATGAGTGATTTTGATGAGATGAGTGATTTTCACCCACTTACTAAGACAATTTAATCACCATGGTCTTCATGATAATGTTTTTTAATCTTGTAATTAGTTACTTTTACACCAATTTTATTTTGCTAAATGAATTAAGGCTGGATTGATGCATCCATTAAATTGATTATGATTGTGCCCTGCACACTTTTTAGGCCCGTCTGTTGATTGGTACCAGAGCCTGACATTAGCCGATGCGCTCTCATCTGCTGTCTTTCAGACAAGAACTCGACAGAACGCTCCCTAGAGCCGAAATGAACAGCTGGTACGGCAAAGCTGCTTTCCAGCATCAATTATAAGCAACCTTCTGCGATTAATAAAATAAAGATGTTTCTGATTTACATTCGAGGCCAACCAGTGAATAAAATCATACCGAGCAACCTAAACAAAATATACAGCAGCTCATAGCAGAATATAGGAAACACCAGCCTTTATACTTCGGCCTACGCTGCGTCATTGTTTTGTGACGAGCATCAGTTGGTCAAAGTTTGAAGTGGTTGCGCCATTCTTAGATTTTTACTGTATATCGATAAAAATGAGCGATAAAAACACAAGCGGAATAGATGTTAAAATGGGTCACTGAGGTTCTAGGCATGTCCCACATGGCTGCATGACTCGCTTATTAATTCTTGGCACTTTTTTCATGTTGGAACATTTTCATTAGTTGTGATTGAATGAAAGGTTAAAAGATTAACGATGGACGTTATGCTTGTTATTCATTGCCGGGATACCATGGGGTTAAACGCTCAAGTAATTGACTAATTGAGATGGTGGAGGTTAGGTGGAGCCCTAAAGTGAATGCAGCGAAGTGAATGCACTTAAACATTATGCGGTGTTACAGCAGGTCGTGTTGCTGCCTCAGAGCTCCAGAGTCTGAAATAAGATAAGATAAGATAAGATAAGATAAGATAAGATATACCTTTATTCGTCCCACACTGGGGAATTTCTAATACGACCTTTCCAAAGCATGCTGGAAATGTTCACGGTAAATTTTCCCTTGGTATGAATGAGTGCTTCTGAGATCATCAATAAAACTCTATTTAAAGGACACATATTGTTTAAAATGACCTTTGTATTCATTTTTAGAAATTCAGAATACATTGTCAAGTGTGTGTGACAAAGCAAAAAAATATAATATTCCTGCTCCGTCCTGTTTACATGTTTGTATCGATAATTAGACGACTTCCCCTAAGGTGACCTCACATAAGAAGATGCCCCTCCCCCTGCTTGTTGTTAGCTCTTTTTACGCAAGTGAAAAAAAAAAAGGGGGGGAAAATTTATCATCTGAATTTTTTGTATATGGACGAAGCAGTAACACCACACACTTTGAATCCTTTGAAAACTTTTTAAAGAAATAGTAAAACACAGAACCTTTAAGACAAGTCAGTGAATGGAGGCACTCTGCAGCCTTTTGCACATTACTCGACTACTCGTCTGCCAGAGTCGATTGCAATCTTTTTTAGTGTATGCCTTTTTTTTTGTTTTCCAAGCATTTCCCAAACAGATTCAACTGTGTCATCTTTCGTTTAGGCCACGAAATATCCATGATTCAGCAGCTAAAAGGGTCTAGAGGTACTGTAGAGGTTTACCCCACCACCCAGTCTTATAACTGGCCAACCAATAGCCAAAGTGCATGTTCCTTATCTGCTTTGCTTTGCCATTCTTCATCAGTCTCTACAATACAACCCTATTGTCAGAACCCAGTAATTCACTCATACTTGTAGAAATGCTTTGGCTTGTCGTGTGCGACTCTGTTTATGCCAGTAGTCTTTATTCATTTATTTAGCAGCATCAGCCGATCGTCCTCTTAAAGAATTTCCATTGCACTTTAGAAAGATGAGGACGACCCATTTGTTTCACATCGATTTGACAGTTGTTAGCAAAACGCCTAATTTTATTAAACCGCCAGTGTCAACACTGCCCAATTCTCATCACGGCACAGGAAACGGTTAGCAAATTTCTTCTCCACTTTGATAAATTCGCCCAGTGCTCATGTGATACAATGTCTTAATGTCAAACAGTTTGTTAAAATTTTGCGTAGGTATTAATACCTTGTATCTGATTGCGGACAAATCATAGATTTATTAGCTAGCCCGTGTTGCGAGTTCGAATCTCGCCTCTGCTCTGCTCGCACAAGAGTTTGCATGTTCTCCTGGTACTTGATGGGTTTCCCCAGGTACTTGGGTTTCCTCCCACAATGCACAGTGCCCCACGATAGGTTTGTATCAGATCCAGGCTGTACCCTGCTTAGTGCCCTAGGTTCCTTGGGACCAGCTCCAGGCTCCTGAATAACAACACAAGCTGCATAGATGATGGATGGATGTACAGTTATCAAGTGACAGTTACTTTTTTTTTTGCAGGAAAGTTATTTGACATTCAGCTCTGTTCTGCAATGTAAGCTAATGGTTTCAGATCAGTATAGCAAGGAGTAGCTTGAGCTACCCATTTACATTTAGGCATTTGGCAGACACTCTTATCCAGATACTTACAAAAGTGCTTTGAAATGGTGGGGGGGAAGAAAGATTCAGTTACATATTGCAGTCCTTTTGTGCGGCCATTCATCCACAATGAATCACCTGCAAATTTCTTTGTTTTCCGGATTTATCCAATTAAAGTTATTTCTGACTAGCTCAGTCTGAGGTCCCCACATGCTTCACATGGTGCCCAATTGCTCCCTGTACCCAAGAACAACAAACTCGTATGCCAGAACGACTACAGTCCTGTTGCTCTAACAGACCCAAAATTATTATCCTGTGTCCCAAGTACCCTTTGTTCTCCATCTGTGTGGCCCACCAGAGCTCATCACAAGTTCATCAGCTACAGTACCAACACAATGGTGGTTGGTCGAATCAGGAACACTTGAAGCAGGTGGAGGATCTAGCTCAGTCAACAACCTGTGCTGATCTGATCAGGAGATCATGGACCTCAGGGAAGAAAGAGTGGCCAACTTTAAATACCTCAGTGCGTCTGTCAAAGAAGGCCTCCCTTGATTCTGCACGTACAGTACAAGACATCAAGACACCCTTCAGATGTTCAAGGTATATCGCCACATTTAAAGGAGAGTATCACAGCCTGCTACAGCAACAGCTTCATCCAAAACCACAACATCCTACTGAGTGTGGAACGTTAAGTAGAACTAACCACAAGAAAAATACTTCCTTCCTAGCAGGACTCTTACATCATGTCAAGATGGTTGGTAGGTTCTGCTTAACAGTCCATCCTCTGAAGGCTGTTGCCATTTCAGCCATTGACGCCCTCAACAGCAAAAGTCTAGAATGCCATTTGAATGTGGGCAGATACCCTGAACTTTCAGACTTTTCAGAAAAACAAACTGCTGCTATGATTCCAGGCTGCTTTGGTGCGGCCAGGAAATGATCAAGGTCACTTCCTACCCCGGGTGTGGTCTGTTCAAACCATGCGTTTTACAGTCACATGGCCAAAGAGGTAGACGAAGGAAAAGCTTCTAACTATGGACTATTGGAAAACTAAAAGTCCCATGAATTACTTTAAGGCACCACCCTTTCGGCTGCCCCGTCTTCAAACGTACTGTACACATTCGCATCATTTCTCATAGGTTTTGCACATGGCACAGTTTATTTCACTTTCTTCCTATACGGTCCTGATTTCGCAATGATCGTTACCCCATGACCAAGATCATGTGTGTAACGGAAAAAGTGGTAAAGAGTCGTTACACCATCACTTTGCGCATAAAGACACACTAACAAGCAAAACAAGACGGAAGCGTTCGGAATGTCAATGTTTCCCTCCAAAAAGGCACATCCACAGTTGAATAATGATGGTAGTTAAGTTGTCGTTGTATTGAATAGGAAGTGTGGTTTGAGACGCCACCAGGATGATCTAATGATGGCATTTCTCAGCAGTATGTTGTTAGTCTTTCGGCTTCTCCCGATGAGGGGTCACCACAGCGGTTCAAACTGATCTACACAACACTGTTTTTTTGCACCAGATGCCTTTCCTGACGTAACCCTCCCAATTTGTCCGGGCTCCGGACCGGCACTGCATCCAGTGGCTGGGATTTGGGCACTGGCTGGAAATCGAAGTTCCGACTGAGCAATCTGATTGAACGAGAATTCCAACGATGCGTAATAATGGATGGTAACAGTTATGCGATGTTTACGTACCACTCCGTGTCACAGGGGTGCTAACAATCGTTAATTACACTAACGGTCGGTCGCAGCGTGGGTAAAAGTAAGTACCCACATTCACTCAGGACCGAATCTTCTAAACCAAGGATGTACCCCTTACTACTTAGAGTATGGAACAAGGGATTGTACCCCTACATAGCATAGCGCACTGGCTTTCCATTTAACGCTATCGGATTCAATCCTGCAACCCTGCAAGTTAACGGAGCTGATACTCTAAACCGGAATAAGTGCAAACATCAAGATCTACAGGACTGTCTGCCACCTCCATGGTTTATTCTTCTCAACCCTTTTGACTGCACAGTACCGGTACGAATTGAAAACTACTCTTACACCTGTTATTTTCACTAACCGCCAGTCGCGGTTAGTTAGTTAAGCCAGTCGCGGAAGCATACGTGTTGGTGAAGCAAAATAATTGGTTAAATAAACCAGTAGATCATAATCTGTTGATAATAAATGGTGTTTGGTGTACTGTTGTATAAAAGCAATATCACACTCAAGGTTATGCTGGATATCCACCCTCATGCCTACGGCCGCATGGCGGCCATTCTGATATCCGGCACAACAGCATTCCATCTTGTCTGATATTGTTTCCTTGTGGCACACCATATCACAATGCAAAAGACTTTACATTTTAATAATTAAATACAGCCAGGTTCAGAAGTCCATAAGGACAATTAAAAAAACAAAAGATTAAATATAAATCTTTTGGTTTGGTTTTGTTTTTGGCTCTGTGCACAAGCAAAATCGATTCGGAACTAATCATGAAGAAACTAAAATGTAGACTTTCAGCTTCATTGGGTTTAGTAAAAAATATTGCATTATCATTCCGCATTTATTGCCTTTTTTCCATTTTCATATGCTCAAACGTAATTGTACAGACTAACACAATCAAGTATTCCTTGACTAAGTCTGGGAATCCTGGACATCACCACATGCTTCCACCACAAGTTTCCTCCTTAGAGCATGCTTTGCCTTTTTTTTTTTTGTTTTTTTTTGTCTTCAGTAAATGAAGAGTTGGGTTGAGGTCAGGTGACTTACTGTAAGTAGCATTCCATTTCTTTGCCTTGGGGCGCGTTTATGGTACACTTTGGGTCGTTATCCATCTGTACCGTAAAGTGCTGCTTAATCGGTTTTGCACCATTTAACTGAATCTGAGCAGAAACTGGAGCTCTGTACAGTTCAGAATTCATCCTGCTACTTCTATCAGCGAATAAACACCAGTGAGCCAGTTCCAGACAGGTTTATGCCGTAACGCTGCCTCCGCCATGTTTAATGAGGATGTGGTACACTTTGCAACATGAGGCCTCCCATTCCTGCTCCATATTTGTCTTTTCTCATCAACTGGCACAAGTTTATCTTGTATTAAATCAGCCCTAATAAATCATTAGTGTTCACTGTGGTTGGACTCAAAGCCCTCCGTATTTAAATTCATGAAGGTGTCTCTTGATTGTGGACTTGACAATGATACACATCCACCCCCCCCCCCCACACACACAAACTCCAGGTGCCATAAAGGTCTTTTCCTTTCCTTTACCAAGGAATGAAACATGCGAGCATCCTCTTTAGTCGTCTTCCAGGTGTTTATGGTGTTGCTGAGCTCACCAGTGCATTCCTTTTTTTACCCTTCTCTCTCTCTCTTTTTTTTTTTTTTTTTTTAAGCATGGACCCGAGGGTTAATTAGGCCACTCGTTAGGTTTCTGTCTATAAAACATTTCGGAACTTTTATCTCATTAAAGTTCGGGACTTTGAGGAGATGAAAAAGAAAAAAAATCTGGAAAAAAAATTTCAGATCCCTGGCGTTGTCCAAATACTTATGACCATTGCTGTATATACTTCTGATTTGTTTTGAAATGCATATTTTTCTATATAGTTTATGGGTCTGTGAAAAAAAAAAGGAAAAAAAAAAAAGAAAGTAGGCTTTTTCGGGTCATTATCGTGAACGGATTCAACTCAAATCGTGATTGTAGTGTCTCGTTACTCTCCTAGTGATTATTTAATATTTGTCCTGCAGAATAAATAGCCGTTTGGGACGGATCCTGAATTAAACAGGGATGAGATTTATTCAGCTTTTGTAGGGAACAGTTTGGGACAGGCCCAGAGCGGATCTGTATTAGTCGTCGGGAAGTCGACGTGCGGTTTGGGACACGTCGATAGTGCGATAATGATGCTGTTTATTTTGCTTTTTTTCTTTTCAGTGATTAGGAAAATGTGGTTTGGGACACGACCAACATGGAAGAACGACAGTATTTATTTAACTATTGTAATGATAGGGAAGTGAGGTTCTGGACACACGTACGTGTGTGCAGTGGAACAATGAGGACATTTATTTACTCTCTGTAGCGATTAGAAAGTGCATCTTGCGACGGGTCCAGAGTCAGATAATGGTGATTACTAGGCGTTGTAGTGAACAGAGAGTGTGCGTCATTTATTGCTTGAAGGTTTTTAACTTAAACTACAGGGCTGCGGGACAGAGAGGGGACTGAGACACGTTTATGATTAACTTATCAAAGCTCTTACCTGATTGGATAGTGGGCGGAGCTTGCGACGGGGTGGCGTGGATCACCCTCATCACGCTGAAGAAGAGGAGAACTGAGAGGGACATCCTACAGAGAGAGAGTGGGGGGGGGATTAGTTGGGCAGGGTTCATTGAGGTATGGATGATTTAATAAGAGAGACAGGGTCTCTCTCTCTCTCGTTCCATATGTGTGTGTGTGTGTGTGTGTGTGCGCGTGTGTGTGTGTGCTTGCCAGACAGTAATGGAGGATCCAATGAGAGGAAAAGAGCGATAGGTCCCCTGTGTCGCCTCGGCAGCATCCATCATTCACACACACACACACACACACACACACACACACACACACACACACACACATATATAACGGCTCACATGGCCGTGGTCAGTGAGTTAAGGATGTGGCAAATAAAGAAAATGATGATGGTGGAAATGAGGAAGTAAGGAAATGATACAAGGAGTGAAGGTGAAGGAAATGAAGATGAGGATGAAGCGAGTGAGCAGAGATGAAAGGAGGAAGTGAAGTGTGCGCTCACACGCTCATGTGCGCACGCACACGGATGCAATCCTTCATAATGGCGAGTGCTTTAATTTGATTGAAAAGCAATACGGGAAGTCGGGAATGCCGGTTACGCAAAAACTACAAGGACACTTAATAGATCCGAGTCGGGCTGGAAGCACTTAGATGCCACTTGTTTGTGGTGCACACACACGCGCACACACACACACACACACTGATTAATCAAATTCTGTCCATGATCAATATGCTGCTCGATTTGAGAGGCAATTACACAGTGTACACTAAACACACACACACACACACACACACACACACACACACACACACACACACACACACACTAAACATATACAACACTCATTACAAGCTGTATTTAAGGAACAGAGAACCCATTCATGATTTTTCTTTGTTACACTACGAATGCTCTACACATTCAATATAATAAACTTACAGGATTGTCTGTTTGTAAATCCGGTGGTTACCATGGAAACATTACTGTTGTCTTACTGTTGTCAGATTTTCCTCTTTTTGGCTGTTTGAATTTGTTTACTATTATTGTTATAATAAATATTATTATTATTATTATTATTATTATTATTATTATTCAAGAGAAATTATCTAGCGAATATATTTGGTATATTGAATTACCGTATAAAGAATGATACACTCAGGACGATGTGATGTGACAAGACGTCAAAGTCGATGCTGCCTCCAAGTGAGAAGTTATCCATTATTATAAATGGTACATTGTACTTTAAAAAAAATATATTCAGTTACATTTTGGAACTTATAAATAAAAGAAACAGGCGTTCTCTTTCCAGCCTCGGGTTTGAGCGCAAACGTCCCCGTCCTGAAGTATTTATATTCCCAATTTTTACACCTCTGATCGACAGACACACACAATTTGGGAACGTCAATTAGCTACATCTGCAATCTGTCTTTAGACTGTGGACACTCACCAAGCCTGAGCATGCCAACTCCATGCACACACACCACGAGGTGGGAATCGAACCCGGACCCAGGAGGTGCGAGGCGACGGTGCTAAACTACTAATCCACCGCCACGACAAAACTGGAAGCTAATCCCAGCATGGCTGCTGATGAGGTCAGGAGGTCATGACCCTTGATCAGCGATGAGATTCAATCTTCTACTGAAGACCCAATGCAATGCCTAGAATAAATTATTTATTGATTTATGTTTGGCGGCACGGTGGCTTAGTGTCTAGCACTGTCGCCTCGCTCCTCCAGGTTCCGGATTTGATTCCCACCTCAGGCATGTGTGCATGTAGTTTGCATGTTCTCTCCGTGCTTGGTGCGTTTCCTCCGGTTTCCTCCTACAGTCCAAAGACAAGCAGGTTAGGCTAATCGGCGTTCTCAATTTGCCTGTAGCGTGCGACCACTGTGCTAACCACTACGCCGCCGTGTCGCCACTCTCCGGTTTGGCCAGACGCAACTGGAAATGAATCCCAACACGGCTGCTGATGAGGTCGTGAGTTCATGAGACTTGATCAGCGATGAGATTCAATCTTCTACATAATCAGCAAAGACCCAATTAAAGGCCTAGAATCAATGATTTCTCGATTTATGTTTGGTTTGGGAGTGGCGGCTCAGGCGGTTAAGGTTGTTGATTCGGGAATGTGAGGATCGGGGGTTCGAGCCGTGCCGTCGCTGGGTTGCCACGCCCCATTCTACCCAGCCACTGCATGCAGTGCCGGTCCCGAGGAAGGGCGTCCGGATCGGGTGGTCCGATGTGGCGACACCCTTCGACGAGAGCAGCCAAAAGAAAGATTGATTTATGCTTGTCTTTTCTTCTAACTTCCACATGGGGTGCTAGACTGGAAAGAAGGTCCATGACTGACCCTGACCCTGGAGACTCCTTAAACATTTTTTAAAATACATTTCCTCACACTTTAAACTTCAGCATGACAACAAATACACTTTTTTTGTTTAAAATAACAACTTGTCTTTTAATGGAATATTAATTAACATTGCAAAATGTGCTTATAAAACGTATATTCTCTCTCTCTCTCACACACACACACACACTATTTGACAACGGAAATAGCAGGTTGGGCAATCTCTCTCTCTCTCTCTCTCTTAAAGTTTCTGTCTCTAATCTCAGACCTCAAATATTTACATTTGTATTGCCAAAGATCATAAAAAGATCTCTCTCTATCTCTCTCATCATGCAGAGGTGTTCATAATAATAATATTATTATTATTATTATTATATAATTATATATATTTTTTCACAATCAGGTGATCAAACTTAGCACCATTATTTATAACAAACAGTACGAGTAATAACTGTTAATAATGATGATACTAATTATACATACGAAGAGAACAGAAAAAGGCAGCTGGTTAATTACACAGGCGCGCGCGCAGGCACGAGACGCGGCGCGTGTCGGAGTTTAAAACCCGCGAGTCTTACCGGACAGCACGCTCCATTCACGGGCTCGCGCGTTTAGGTTCCGTAGCACGCGCTTCCTGAGTGGCTCTGGCTGTTCGGATCAAGTGTGAACGGAAATGTAAGCGTCCTATCGTCAGGCTCCGCCCACGGAAAACCCCGCGCAGCGCCAGACTGCAACTCCCACCATGCACCGCAACACGGAAACGGCCTGGGTGAACGCGCTCACGACGCGTCCGCCATGTTGGAAAGGGTTGCACTCGCTTGTACCTCAGTGCTCCTCACAGAGAAGTGCTGCATTTATCCACAATGCCGTACCGTACACATAACCTTACCTTATGTACCTTATTATATATCAAAGGTGATGAAAAAAAAATGCAGAAAAAAATTTATATAGGGTAATTCTTGAAAATCAGTTGGATAAATACAGGAGCTGGAAATCATCGGCGTCGTCTCACCATCTGAGCCGCTTTATACCGTATACTGGGTTGGGCAGGTCGCAGGGGGCTTCGAGCCTATCCCAGGGTGCCAATCCATCCCAGGGCGCACACACACACACACACAAACACACTGGGAACTGAATGTCTTTGGACTGTTGAAGGAAACCGGAATACTCGGAGGAAACCCACCAAGCATGGAGAGGACATAACATGTCGCAGATACAGTACCTGAGGCGGAAATCGAACCTGGAACCTGGATAAGCAAGGCGACAATTCTAACCACTACATCACTGTGCCGCCTTGTAAAAGCGGGGAAAAAAAACTAAACAAAATCAAGACACACCAAAACAAGTATATTCCTATTAAACAAAATTTTGTTAGTGTTCAGTTTCATAAAATGCCTTGCTTAGATCTGGATAAAAGGCAAACATGATAAGTGGCAATGAAAATTCTCTGTTTATGGTTATTCATTCGTTCATTCATAATTTTTGAAATGAATCCAGATCTTGAGAAGACTTCATGAGACCTTTTCTTTTAAGGACATCATTTTATGAAGTCAAGAAATGTTAATTGCAATAACATTTGGATTTTTATCTGGTGTAGATTCAATCAATGGCCAACCGTTATCACACTAAAGAGTCACTTTTGTGGTCTAAAAAAAAAAAAAAAAACATCCTTCTCAGTATCCCATTTGAAAGTTGGCTGGAAGCTTGGCAAAATTACGTCCAAATTCCACTCATAAGTAAAACTACTTCTAGGTCAGAAAATCAAATTGATCATAACTCATATTGTACGTAATGGTTAAGGCAACATGAGATCACCAGGTTTCCCCTTAGAGTACGTACAGCAATAACTTTGTCTCCAAATCAAAACATAAGTGGTGGAGCTTCTTCAGTGGCAACTCAACGCCCACAAAAACTCACAGACGATAGACTATACGCTCACTACACAGGCTGGCATGGGACCCGCAAATTACATTTTGAGGTCCTGCCTCATTTAAGGTCCTGCCTCATTCTCAACAATGTGTAAAATTCATTTTATAATTATTTGTAATTTAATTTAATTAACACTGGACCATATTTACATAGGTCCAATTAGTTTAGGCGTACAAGGCAATATGAATGCATATCTTTTAGTAAATAATAAAAATGACATATTTAGCATATATTTAAAAATGCATAAAGGAACATTAATAGGGAGACCACTTTAATGGGCCTGATGCAGCTGATTAAATGAATAATAGTAAAGTGAATTATAATTTATAGAGTATTTGGAGCAATAGGGTATCAGGTGTGACTTTGTGGCGACGGCAAGTGATTCACTTGGCTGACGGGGCAGGTAGAAGGGCCGAGAGTTTGCTTAGGGCAGATAAGACAAATGTTCTGCTGCATCACCACAGCAATAGCTCAAGGACTGTTATGGTTTATACCTTATAATAGGCAGAAGATTTGGGATTCATTTTAGGAATGCATTTATGTATGCAGGTGGTTGAATAAGATATTATCCTATTGCTTTATCTTTTATCTTCTACGTACTGTAGATTGCTACTTTCCATTTCTGTTCAATCCACGTTTTATTGTTTATTTCTGTAGTCATGATATTTCATACTGAATTTAGCTGCTTTAATATTTTCTTGAACTGTCCAGGATAAGGCATTTACAGAAGACAAATGAATGAATAAATGAATGATTGAATAATCAAAGCTCACTTTACGCCAGACACAGTTAATGTGCCATGTGAGCACCTGGCCACGTCCAGAACCCCGTAGTATTTTATTCATTTATTTATTTATTGTCTTATAAGATTCATATCTAACGGTCCGCTCCCACTTCCACTCCCATGACTCTATTTTTTCTTCAATATCCACTTTGTCTTGGTCAGGGTCACGGTTGATCTGGAGCCTGTCCCAGGAATACTGGGCGCAAATCAGGGACATCCATCACTGGGCATCAGAGACTCTACACCGCAGGAGGCATTAAGTCACAAATATACACAGAGCAGTAAGTAAAGATCTGAAGGCATCCCACACAGAGATCATCCACACCCACACTCACACACAAACACACATGCACACACACACACACACACACACACACACACACACACACACACACACACACACACACACAGGTCCTAGTTGTGATTTACTGTAAGCAAATCAGACCTAAGTCAGCAATGAGTGTGTGTGTGTGTGTGTGTGTGTGGGTGGATGTATGTGTGTGTTAGACTAATGGTTAAGTGTGATTGCAGGCCTATATTTCATCACTAACCCTGTCATGCTATTCCTCTTCCCACACACACACACACACACACACACGCACAGGCCTGTGATGTTAACAGCTTCTGTCAGGAGTTTTTATAGCAGATGTGTTGCTGTCGAACGCAGTCTCTCTCTAATTCCCTGTCCAAATAAATTCTCTTTCAGTCTTTTTCTCTCTGTATAACTTTCTCCTGTTGCTTTGATAATAAGGAGAAAAAAAAAAAAAAGATCGGATGAGATACTAACGTACCTACTGAACCATTAAGTAAATGAGAGTAAAGCTGATAGATTGAGCAGTTAAAGAAGAAAAAAACGCATACAGTTCCTGTAAATATTAGGGACAAAAATGATCAACACTCTGATCATATTAATCCAGCAGGAACCTGAACATCGGACGAGTGTGGTTATATAGTTGTAACAGAATTGTGGTGACGTCCACCAGCAGAACAATATCATTTTTAAATGTATTTTTTAAAATTAAATTTGACTTTGCAAAAAAAATGACATTGCACTTTGAATTTGTACAATGATAAACAATTAAACTGTAGCCTTTATTTGGAGCATTTATCATCCATTTACCCACACTGCCCATGTGTCCGACCACATCCATGGTCCATTAAGTCCCTAGCAGGGTTTGAAATTCTAATCAAGATTGGACCGGACACAACAGCTTCCCGCGCACAGTGTGTGTACCTCAAGTCACGCATCTATTAGTATTGTAATGTTACCGCTCTGTTTCGTTTTCTTTCAGAAATATTACCGTGAGGTGCATCTTAGCTTCTGAATGACTCTACTGTAATATGGTGTTTGTTCAGATCCCGAACTGCATCATGCCCGCTTTCACAGGACAGATTTCACCTGCTAAGCATTTTTTTTAATCCCTTTGTCTGCTTTTAAAATAAATATTTTGATAAATCTCAGTTGTCCTGTATTTCTTGTGGCAGCCATTGTTATGTACGGGCACAAACAGCTTGTGCCCTAAAGAGTAAAATCCCCAATGTTGATTTAAGACTTCCAGAGTTTATTTGTGTCCAGCTGGACTCACATAAACACTCCTGGATGTGAATTCATTGCTGTGTAGTGCCCCTGTAGTAAGCGCACAGCGCTCTGGACTTTGAGTCCTGCATTCGTCATGTAGCCAATGTTGTTCCAATATAATTTCATTAAAGTTATTCTAACTTTCAAAAACAAGCTAATACCAACATTGTTCCAACGGCCTTAACATTGGCAAATGAAAAATCCCTACTGGGAACATGGCTTTATGGTTGCCAAGTCTGTGAAACGGAAAATCCCGGCCTGACTTGAACATGTCTATATATATATATATATATATATATATATATATATATATATATAAACTTAACCAACACTATTATTTACAACAAATTGCATATTTACATGGCCACAAATAAAACTCCAGGTTGATTTAACCACTTGGAAAGCTGTGGCAGGTGGAGTTGTAATGTTTTGCAAAATCATTCATAATTTACACTGATATAACTTAAACAATTTTGACAAACAGTTTTGGCATTCGTGCTTTTTAACACCCTTGTGACTCGAAGAAACAATGCACACATTCTTCATTAACAGCTCATATTACTTTCTTTTTGAATAACTTTGTTTCTTTTTCCTCAAAACTGCCAGAATGAAGATATCTCATTTTCAATCCAGGCCCACCTGACTGTACCTAGCTAGACCTAGTCTACACAGTTTATATCTTAGGTTTTGTACAGCATCGTGACTCCACTGTGATTTCATTTCTAACTCAGATGAGAGACTCGACAAGGCCATGCCAACTTTCCCAACAGTGTACCCGAAAAAGTGTAGGCTTAGATCTGACACTTGTGAAAGCCATTTGTTCCAAAACTCTGCAGACATTTTTATCTTTTGCTCTGACAGGTCACAAATTTTCGGGGCTGTTTAGCTGTAAGTAAGTGACAAGAAATCCCTAATATTTAAGGTTTGGAGAGATGATACAGTATACTAGTCTTTGTCACCAACTAGAAGAATATATTTTACTAAATAATGCTTATGTAGGTATCATTAGTGAAAGTCTTTTAGCAGTCAGTTAATGGGTCTATAATAATACTCACTCACTCATCATCTATACCGCTTAATCCTGTATTCAGGGTCACGGGGAGCCTGGAGCCTATCCCAGGACACTTAGGGCACATGGCGGGGTACAACCTGGACATGGTGTCAATCCATTGCAGGGCACACAGACATACACGTTTACACACACTATGGGCAATTTGGGAATGTCAATTAGCCTAACCTACATGTCTTTGGACTGTGGGAGGAAACCGGAGCACCCGGAGGAAACCCACAAAGCATGGGGAAAACATGCAAACTCCATGCACACAGAGACGGGAATCGAGCCTGGCCGGGGATCGAACCCGGACCCTGGCGGTGCAAGGCGACAGTGCTAACCACTACACCACCGTGCCGCCTATAATAATACTTATTATTATTATTTATTTTATTTTTTTATTATTATTATTTATTAGAATTACCTGGGCATAGATTAGGGCCAGTATGACGTGAATGAACTTTTTTAATCCAGATGCATTTACGTACCTTAATCCACTATGATGACTAGAGAAAGCATTTCTCACATAAACATCCATGTGTGGGATTATATTAGTTTCTCTGGGTATGTAGTTATGTTTAAGAACTGTCTCATTGCTACAGTTTTGTAGTTCACAACCCAGCTCTTTACTATGCAGCTGACCCAGTAAATCTGCCTTTTTTTTGTAAACAGCTCTGCATTTACCATTATTGCCTCGAAGCAGTTCCTGACACAGTGAGTCATAGATGACATAGTGCATACCATTCCCACCCAGACCATCTGATTCCGGATTTGTAGATTCACTAAAAATAACTTTACTTGCTCTACTTCTCTGACTAACTTTAAAAAAGCGTCATTCATTTAATTAAAATTAACTTCTGAGTTAGTTTTTTTTCTGTTGCAGCTCTGCACTAATCTATGCATCTATCATCCACTTATGCTGTGTGAGCACAGGGGACCTAGAGCCTGTCCCAGGGAACTTAGGGTACAAGGCAGGATATAAATTATTGATGGATGGGGTAGAAACCCAACCCGTTGCAGGGCACAAGTACACAAACTCATTAATTTACTATGGGCAATGTAAGCCAATTATTCACAATGCCTGTCTTTAGACATTTTGGAGGAAACCGGGGTACCTAGAGGGAACCCACCAAGCACGGGTAGAGCGTGCAAACTCCACACACACACACACGAGTGGTGAGATACGATCCGCAACCCTGGAGGTATGAGACTACAATGCTGACCACTAAACCCACTAGGTTGCAATACTACTTGTGCACTAATGTCGAAATCCATTGTAGCCAAATCATTCATACATCAGCTCTTGCATATAACCTTTTTGTTTCTTTGGACGGTTTTATTTTTTAAAGAATTTTGTGTAAAGTAAAAAAATAAATGTCAATAAGCGGCGCATATTCAAATATTTTATTATAAACTGTTAATAACAAAAAAAAAAAAAAGAGAAAAAATGCCATCGGTATTCATCGGTGGATAGCTAGCTCAAGACACCCTAAAAAGTGGCACCCACCTTCTTCTCATAAGAACCTCATTTTACCATGGTATAATTGATCTATTATAGTGCTCCCTGTTCTACATCATAAAGGTAATATCAAAGGATTTCCTGGGAGGCCAGTTCTTCAGACGTGAAGCAGGCAGTCTGATCATGGCTCTGGCATAATGAGAAAACGTTCCATCTTGATGGTATCTGAGCACTAGTGAAATTCTGGGATGATTGTATTAGGCATTAGGAAATATACAGAAGTATAGAAGTATAAAAATATATACGGTATAAAGTCTTCGCTATTATAACTGTGTTCTGTTATTCTGCACACTTAAAAGTTCCGGTTTGACTTGAACACCCCTCACGCCATCTTTAGCCCCAGTAAAAATGTCTAATGGTTTTGTCATTGCGGCTGAAGTAACTTCTTAATTTGACTAATGAGGCGGAACTGACAGCAGTTTCTGATTCATGGGATTGTAATGTGTGTAATGTGGTTGTCCAGTTTTTTCAGAAAAAGTGCAGAAAATGAAGAGGTTTCTTTTAGGGTTGTTAATTCTCTTGCACTAGCTAGCAAAGCGTTCCCATGAAGCTGGAATCTCTCTGGATGTTAGCTGCTATTTTGCTACTGCTAGCGCTAGGTGAAGCTGAAGCACATGTGGGATCAGACTCCTCAGAATGCTACATTTTTAGTTCTTTCTGTGCTGTAAGTGACTTTGTAGCTTGAGGTAGGCTAATAATGTCCGTACAGTCAGAAAACATCGGTTGTATCCCGAACATGAAGTGTGCTGTACCTTCTGCTGTCTTCACACTGCACTTAGCTAACAGTAGCAGTTATGTCAAGGGTGAACTTAACAAGCCTCACACACACAGCAACCGGATGAATTGACATATTAAAGGGGTTTATACATTTTACATAACTTTTAAACCTAACCTACCAAATATGCTGACTAGCTAATTAAAGGCTAGCTAATATATACATGCTGGAAGGAGTAGCGCTCATTTTTATTTTGTTAGCCAGATAATATTTATGTGCACAAAGAGTACAGTGGAGTTTCAGCTAGAATGTCTGTGGGAAAAGGATAACATCATTTGAAAATGTAAATTACTGACAGCTAAGAATGTTATTATTATTACTAGCAGAGGTTTGTAGAAATAGTTAAAAGGTTATATAATAAAGGTAAATTAGTTGATCATCTTTAATGCATATTAATCGCCAATATTATTATTTCAGGTTGAAGCCCGCGTACACGTCTGTCTGTCTTTAAAAAGTAGATCGGATGAAAGTTTATTGTAACGGCTTGTTAAAATTCACTTATACCACTTCAGTGCTGTACATGTGTGTGTGTGTGTGTGTGTGTGTGTGTCCAGTAAAAATATTCAGTTTAGCTTTTCTAATTAATATCTATTGGTGCAGGTGTTTGTTTACACTGAGCAAGTAGCGCATTAGCAGCTCATTTTGAATTATATTATTAAATCCGACACATATCTGTTCATAACATCGCTTTTACTCAACAGTTTGATTTCACTGATGGTGCAGATTAAACTTCAAGCAGAGATCCAAGTCCTGCAAAAGTTTCAATAAATTCTGTCAGACATACAGTACAGACCAAAAGTTTGGTCTCATTCAGCGAGTTTTCTTTCTTGTGTTCTTTAGCCCAAACGCGTCTCTTCTGCTTGTTGCCTGTCCTTAGCAGTGGTTTCCTAGCAGATCTTCTAGCATGAAGGCCTGATTCACACAGTCTCCTCTTAACAGTTGTTCTAGAGACGTGTCTGCTGCTAGAACTCTGTGTGGCATTGACCTGCTCTCTGATCTGAGCTGCTGTTAACCTGCGATTTCTGAGGCTGGTGACTCGGATGAACTTCTCTTCCGCAGCAGAGGCGACTCTCGGTCTTCCTTTCCTGGGCCGGTCCGCACGTCAGCCAGTTTCTTTGTAGCGCTCGATGGTTTTTGTGACTGCACTTGGGGACACTTTCAAAGTTTTCCCAATTTTTCGGACTGACTGACCTTCATTTCTTAAAGTAATGATGGCCACTCGTTTTTCTTTACTTAGCTGCTTTTTTTCTTGCCATAATACAAATTCAAACCCTTTGAATGAGAAGCTGTGTCCAAACTTTTGGCCTGTACTGTATATCAGGCAGAAATTCTTCTGAGACTGATTTGTGGTCTTCTAATGTATGAAATGTAAAGATACCTTGGACCATACCTTTGTACAGACAAAACTTTTCCTTTATTTATATAGATGATGATAATTATTTATTTATTTTTTACTAGCTAGCAAGCTATCAAAGAAACCTTAGCGAGAAGGCTAAGTCTGTTTTGTCTGTGTGAGTGAAGTGGATTAATCAAACACTGGTACATGTGCACTTGGTTTCAGTATTTTAATGTAAATGATCTGGTCATCCTGATGGTCAGCGTCATGCACGCACACACACACACTCACACACACAAACGCGCACGCACACACTTACACACGCAAACAAAACATCTGTACATTACACATCTTGAATGTGTTAATTAAAGTGCGAACACTAACTAATGAAATCAACATTCTGGCGTTGCGAACAGACAGTCGTCAGCTTCAGGGAGTCAATAATAATTAAAATCTTTCCTCAATCCCAGACGGACATCTTTATTTACACTCCACCGACCCCAAAAGATTTCTGACCTCTCACCTGTGCAAGTGATGCTGGTGCTGCTCTCCTAATGGAAGACTTCTCAAAATAAATAAATAAAATATTTAAAAAATTAAAAACCGCCCCTATTGGCTAAGGACTGCTGATCGACTCTTATATCTGACCAACAAGATGATGGGCCATAACCTCAGCAGTAAATCAGATTCAAGCTTTGTGTGTGTGTGTGTGTGTGTGTGTGTGTGTGTGTGTGTGTGTGTGTGTGTATGTGGGTGTGTGTGTTTGTGTGTGTAGTGTGTAAAGGTGTGGATGGTTGTTTCTAAAGGGCAGTCTGTGCTTTTGGCAGGAAGACACACTCCAGATAGAGTGATTACAATCATAAGAGATCAGACAGTGAGATCAGACACTAAAGAAAAAGAACTTAGGCAGTGAGAGATTAGATAGACGCTATGAGGTCTTTGTGTCTAATCCCTGACATGTCTGTTCTCTCAGGGTGTGTGAAAGATTAGACAGACAGAATGCGTAAAAATAACTCGAGTTTCTGTAAATCTAATCTTTCCTGGTCTATAATCCATCACTTGTGAGCAGAATGATAGACAGATTGATAGACACTGAGATCCGATCATGATGAGGTTTGATGCAATAGATTTAGGCAGTTTGTGAAAATGTAAGTTTATAGATAAACATATAAATCAGACATGCTGGGATCAGAATTGGAAAGAACAAGATATGCAGAAATCAGGGTGAAAGAGATCAGACAGATAAATGGTTTAGATATGTACAGATTAGAAGCAATGATATCCCGACATCTATCCTAGATCAGATCAGTTGGACGTAGTGAAACGAAGATACACGGCTATGATACACAGGATTAAATAGAATGGGACAGAAAAATCAGATTTAGCAATATAACGCCGAGTGATGCAAGCGAAATCAGATTAGATCGGATTTAAAGGGATGACACACAGAAATCATGCAAAAAGGCATACAACACTGAAAGCTGCATGCAGAGCAATATACGATTGTGAAATCAGAACGTTTAATATCTGAAACATATGCAGAGACCAGAGAAATAAATAAAAAATCTGGACATAAAAAGTTCGGACAATGAGATGAAAAAAAAAAAAAAAACAGTTACAGATTAGGAACTGAAATCAAGCGGGAAAAAAAGTTATAAATGGAGAGAGATCAGACAGTGAGAAATTAGATACAACCATGAAGAGACCACACTGTAAAAGGGGAGACAAAGAGAGCAGAAGAGATCAGACAGAAAGGTTAGATATTAGTTTAGAGGAAGATCGAATAGAATACAATTCTAGACAGAAGTTTAGAGATATTAGAATGAGATTGTATGCAGAGGCAGAAAACAATAAGACTGTGATAAACCCGATAACGAGGCAGAGAGATCGGGCTTGGAAGAATAGAAAGGGTGAGATGAGCGATAGTGGGATGAGACAAAACAAAACACTGAGAGGTTTAGATCAGATACAGAGACAGATGTGATGGAGACATTATGCGGATTAGACCTCTTGTCCAAGGCAGCCTAACTCAAAGATTTTCAGAGTGATCATAAGGCTTAAAAGTGCAGAAGAGCATTTACAAACAAAACCAAAAAAAAAAGAAAAGGAAAATAATAGTAATTAATTAAACTCACCAGAGCGCTTACAACATGCATCCCATAACACCCACAACAACCGACTCTGGTAATCAAGGCTAACAAGCCAACACATGCTGACTATCTTTGTTTAACACGCATGCTAATCATCTGCTAATGATTTAAAAGAAGCGCCTTTATGTACATCTTATAACATTGTAAATTCATCAGTTTCTCAAAAAATACAGAGCAACGCCTGCAGTTCCACTACAGCCCTCTAGGTTTGCTGTTGCAAACCACCAAACTACAATACGCGCATTTCCTTCGAACCTCGTACGTTCTCCTTCACACTAGGAAGCGACAATCTTCAATGAAAGTATGTGATTTCAAAACGGCGGTACAACAATCATCTCGATTCGTCGACGATTTTATGCCGGTCAGGTACGACGCTGTTAAGTTACACTTACAAAGAAGTGGCTCACATGATTCCACAAACCTTTCCGGCGTATTCCCAGCAGGAATTACTTTTGGTTGTGGGGACAGTAATTTCGCAACTTTTTATGGAACTTTGGTACAAGGTTAGTATTCGGTTGTTTCGAAAGATACTTTGAAGAAATTACACCAGAACGACGTTGACTACATGATGATGAGATAATGTTGAACAAACACCCCTTAACACAATGTTGCAAAAATTTCCTCAGAACAATACCATTACCAAAACAAAATGGCCTGAGTGGGACTTCTGGAAGGGTGAGGGGACATGGATGTGTTTAGATGTGGTGCGAATGTTAATGTAAAAAATGTTGTTTAATGAAAAACAAGTGTTGACGGAGTACGTCTTCAAAACGTTGATACTATTATATCACAACGCTCATCCAACATTCCACTGTAAACCCGAATATGTTGGCAAAACTAAAAATTTTTTTTGAGGTAATCAGTTTCATCAATTTAATGTAAAGTAATGATGTTTCCAGGTCTTTCGGCTGCTCCCAACAATGGGTTGCCACAGCAGACGATCTGGTCCGCACACAAGCTTGGAACAGGTTTTACACCAGATGCCCTTCCTGACGCAACCCTCCCATTTTATCTGGGATTGGGACAGGAACTTCATCCAGTTGTTGAGAGTCGAACCCGGGTCTTTCGCATGGCAGGCGAAACACCTCCCACTGAGCCACCAGTGCCCTATTGCCCTGATGATGTCAAACACAAAATCACTAGTCTGAAAGATTTTAAGTTGGTGGAACTTACAGTTACTTAAAATATCAAATTTTTTCAGCTAATTTGAAAAGTGTCATTTTGACAAATTCATGAATACCAAAAAGTTCTAAATACTCATCAAGGTCTATTAATTTAAACTAATTGCAATTATTTAAGTTAACAGCACTCAATATGTTTAATTAAGCATTAGGGTTCCTGTTGCTGAAATGACTTGACTTTTTTCCTAGCCTTGAAGTGATTTGTCGCTCGCTAGTGTGAACGTATATTAGCTTTGAGCAGACATCCTATTAAAAAAAAAAAAAAAAAAAGCACGCCACGTACAAAGAAAGAAAGCTTCTGGAAAGATTAATATAAGCACGTGAAAAAATAAATATCTCCGACCCCCCGTCCACTGAGATCACAACGCAGCCCATGAGGCGAATACAGGGCGTGACCGTTCACTAAAGCCTGATTCCGAGACTGACGCTTGATAGCGATGATCAGAGCAGCGCACACGCACGCACACATACACACGCTCGCACACACTGACAAATAGATAGAAGCGCATGAAAGTGCTTTTGCATTCATAAATTGACATGTGAGGATTGGTACATGGCTTTAAAGCTTAAACTTTCAAACACACACATACAGAAACACACACTGTATTTTCATTTCGTGTCCAAGGTATAACACACACGCACGCACGCGCACACACACACACACACACACACACACGTACACGCAAACACTCGGCAGGCTTTGCATAAAATGTCCTGATATCAAACACAGGATTTTTTTCCTTTTTTTTTTCTTTGTTTCCTTTCTGAGACATTCACAGGATTGCAGATTTCGATCTGCTTTTTCTTGTTGGGTGATTTTTTTTTTTCTCCTGTTGAGGTGCGAACTCTGTGAAGTGCTATATATGTGTGTGCGTGTATGTGTGCGTGTGTGTGTGTGTGTGAGTGAGTGTGTTGTGTGAGTTTGTGAAGGTGTGAGTGAGCAGCTATGAGCCGTCCTGCTCGGTCGAGTCCGGGTTCGGCGGATTCCCTCCGGTCATGCTCGGCGTCCCTGAGTCTTTCCGGCTGCGCTGCTTCTCCTCCAACTCGTGCAGTGACGGCTCCTTGTACATGCACACTGCGAGAAACGGGAGCGAGATAAGAGTTCAGATGAGAAATGAGACGGAAAATATTGTGTGTGTGTGTGTGTGTGTGTGTGTGTGTGTCTGTGTGCGCTCACCCTCAATGGGTCTTGGGACGAAGTGTGAGCAAGGTTTGGTTTTCTTGACACGGTTGCCTTTCATGATGATGCCGTCCTTGCTGAGCCCGAGGAACCAGGCACGCCCGCTCTCGTGTTGGCGATACAGAGTGGACGAGTAGATCACATAGTAATTCTCAAACACACTCTCCTTAAACTTACACTCTGCCGTAAAAATATTCTGAGAATGTGTGTGTGGGGGAAAAGAGACAGAGAGAGAGAGAGAGAGAGAGAGAGAGACGGGGAAGAGTTAAAGGTAAAAAAAAATGAGTGCGCTATTGCAGGTATGAATCACACACACAGACACACACACACACACACACACACACACACACACACACAGTGTTGATTCACCATCCTGCTTTTTCACAATTGTCAAAAAAAAAAAACTCTCTCTCTCTCTCTCTCTCACACACACACACACACACACACACACACACACACACACACACACACATATTCCTCTATATAACTTCATTATCACTCAGAAATTCAGAGATAATTAACACTCTGACACTTCAGAATCACACCAGCTGATGTTTCTCATACACACATACACACACAGACACACACATGATAGACATGCAAACTACCGACATGCTTACTGATGTGTAGAGGAATCCCTCGGCGTTCATGGCCACGTAAAGTCCAGCCTTCACACCCTGAATGGCCACAACACGCAGACCCACTGGAATCAAATTAAAAAGAGCTGACAAAGAGAGAGAGAGAGAGAGAGACACAGAGAGACAGAAAGAGAGACAAAGAGAGAGAAGGGATTAATCCAGTGAAGCTACATGCCATTTTCTGTAAAAAAAAAAAGATATATAAACGGATATGTTTGTTTTCTAGTAGGAAAAAAAGACCTAAGACAAAATAAAGAGAGAAAGCGGCAGAAAGAGAGCGAGCGAGGGATGAGCGGAGGAGTGTAGAGGGAGGATGAAGGGTACAAGAGATTTTTATACAGAACAATTGAGAGAGAGTGAGTGTACCAGAGTGGAGAGAATAAGGGCAGTGTTTATAGACATTACTGCACGCTGTAACACTGCCAAGCTGCAACACACTGACAACATAACGCTGGAGTTCTGTGTAACTCCATACCTGTCGAGCTCTGTGACACTGACGCTAACGTTTTAGCTTTTTAGCACTGGAGCTCTGTAACACTAACTCTAACATGGTACAGTAGTTCTGAAACACAGTAGCTCTGTAACACTAACTCTGTCACACTGTAGCTCTGTAACTTACCTCTGTAACACAGCAACTCTTTCACACAGTAGCTTGGTAAAAATAACTCCTTAATGGTAAAAATGATAAAAAGACACTGTAGGTCTGTCACGCTGTAGGTCTATCACACTGTAGCTCTGTCACACTGTAGGTCTGTCACACTGTAGGTCTGTCACACTGTAGCTCTCTCACACTGTAGGACTGTCACACTGTAGCTCTGTCACACTGTAGGTCTATCACACTGTAACTCTGTCACACTGTAACGCTGTCACACTGTAGCTCTGTCACACTGTAGGACTGTCACACTTTAGGACTGTCACACTTTAGGACTGTCACACTGTAGCTCTGTCACACTGTAGGTCTATCACACTGTAACTCTGTCACACTGTAACGCTGTCACACTGTAGGTCTATCACACTGTAGCTCTGTCACACTGTAGGTCTATCACACTGTAGCTCTGTCACACTGTAGGTCTATCACACTGTAACTCTGTCACACTGTAACGCTGTCACACTGTAGGTCTATCACACTGTAGCTCTGTCACGCTGTAGGTCTATCACACTGTAGGTCTGTCACACTGTAGGTCTATCACACTGTAGCTCTGTCACACTGTAGGTCTATCACACTGTAACTCTGTCACACTGTAACTCTGTCACACTGTAGGTCTATCACACTGTAGCTCTGTCACACTGTAGGTCTATCACACTGTAGCTCTGTCACACTGTAGGTCTATCACACTGTAGCTCTGTCACACTGTAACTCTGTCACACTGTAGGTCTGTCACACTGTAGGTCTTTCACACTTTAAATCTATCACACTGTAGCTCTGTCACACTGTAGGTCTGTCACACTGTAGGTCTATCACACTGTAGGTCTGTCACACTGTAGGTCTATCACACTTTAGGTCTTTCACACTTTAACTCTTTCACACTGTAGCTCTGTCACACTGTAGCTCTGTCACACTGTAGGTCTATCACACTGTAGCTCTGTCACACTGTAGGTCTGTCAAACTTTAGCTCTGTCACACTGTAGGTCTATCACACTTTAGGTCTGTCACACTGTAGGTCTGTCACACTGTAGCTCTGTCACACTGTAGGTCTATCACACTGTAGCTCTGTCACACTGTAGGTCTATCACACTGTAGGTCTGTCACACTGTAGCTCTATCACACTGTAGCTCTAACATGGTAGTTCTGTAACATTAGCTCTGTCACATTGTAACTCTGTAACTGTCACATGGTAGTTCTGTAACACTTACTCTTTAACAATGGTGCTTTGTAACATGTACATCTGTACATCTGCTACCGCTCTATAACATGGTCTGTCACACTCTGAAGCTCTGTCACACTACTGCTGTCAGACTATTGTTCTGACATTTTGCACAAACTGTACAGTAACTCTGTAACACACAGGTCTGTCACCCTGCAGGACTGTAATGCTAGATCTGAAACAATGTAGCATTAATATACAAACGACTGGTCAAACTGTAGCTCTGTAACACTACTTCTGTCAAGCTGTAGTGGTGTCATGGTGTACCTCTATAAGTAGTAGTGTAGCTTTGTCAAAATGTAGTTCTGTAAAACGATTCCATTCACACTGTAGCTCTGTCATACTGTACAGACCTGTGGCAACCGCTATATCAGATTGCAGTTCTGTACATCTAGCTTTGTATAACTGTTGTTCTTCATGTGCCACGGTAGAGCTGTAACACTGTCGCCTGGTTAAACTGTAGTGCTGTAACGCCTGTCACGCTGTAGCTCCATCACAATGTAAAACTGTCATATTATAGATATGTAAGAACACAATACCTCTGTGGTAAATACTCTGTCACAACGTAGCTCTGTAAAACTGTAGCTCTGTCACACTGTAGTGCTTTAACAATGAAAAAAAAGAAACCAAAAAGAAGAAAACATGTGGGCAATACTAAGTACTCTCCTGATTTAATAGCTTGTATATCCACCTTTAGCAGCAATCAATTGAAGTAATCGTTTCCTGTATGACTTTATCAGACTCTCACATCGTCTTCTTTACAACACTGCTTCAGTTCATTGAGGTTTTTGCGTTTTCGCTTATGCACAGCTCTCTAAAGGTCCTGCTACAGAATTTAGAACTGGGTATGAGTTGGTTTTGCCAAACATTACTTTGGGCTTTTAGACCAACTTTGGTCTCATCTGTCCATAGTACATTGTTCCAGAAGTCTTTTGGATTGTTCAGAGGCAGTTTTGCGAACCTCGGTCATGCTTCCATGTTGTTTTTAACATTTAGCATGTAGGGTCTGAGATTTAGCACTTGGGTTTTTTCTTGTACTTCTCTGAGCATTACACAGTCTGACCCTGGGGTGAATGTGCTGTGATTCCACTTGTGACTAATTTTTCTCAATGTAGTATGTTGAACTCCAAATTATTTAACGCTTTGCAGATTGATGTGCAGCAACAATTGCTTCTCTAGGACCTCTGCCTATGCCGTTCCCTCTTGGCATTGTGTTAACACGCACCTGAATGCTCGTCAATGCAGGTGTCAATAGTTCTTTCGCAAAGTAACCCTGTCAAACTGTAGCTCTGTCACGCTACGATATCAGTCAAAGTTTTGATACACCTTCGAATTCAGTGTTTTTTTGTTTTGTGACATTCTAGAACAATACTGAGGGTTTCAAAACTATGAAATAACACATATGGAATTAGGTAATTCAGTAACAACAACAACAACAACAGTTGCTATTTTAAGACATGAAGGTCAGCAGTTCTGGAATAGTTCTTGCAAGAACAGTATTGTGTCAAGTGCGTTTGCAAAACCCATCAAGCTCCATGATGAAACTGTCTCTCATGAAGACCTTCCCAGGAAAACGAGACCAAACCTTAGCTCTGCTGCAGAGGAGAAGTTATATATTTTGGATGCCTGCAGGATTGTTTTACAACGTAGAAAGAAATAAAATACAGGACACACCATGGAGTTGGAAGGTGTGTACAAACTTTTGACTGGCTTATTTATGTCATAGATTTTTAAGATGGAAGTTCCTTTGCTCAATTATATGAGGATCTCTGTAACATTTCCCTTTATTTTCTGGAACCGACCCATAAGTGAAGAGCCTCACGGTTCCGGTCTCCTCACCATTGATTTTTCTCACTTTAGACGAAACAAGTTTTGCCAACTGCTGTCAGAAATAAACAATTCAGTGTTATATGAGAATGCCCAAAGGCTGAAATGTGGCACTCTCTGAGTCTCTCCTTCGCAGACAGAAAGAGTACGGGATTCTTGGCTGCGCTACACACACTTGTGCTCTGATTATCTGTAGGAAATTGCTATACACTACAGTCTTGCTGCAGCACAAGAGCGGCAAGGCTAAAACCTGCAGGCGATGCTAATGCGAATTGCACCGATAGCGCTAACGTGCGTGGGCGCACCCGAATCCCCACGACGGACAACTGCGAGGTGCTTCTCTGCCTGATGTGGAGTGTGGAGGTGTTTCTCTCATTGCTCATGCATTTCACGACTCCTAGTTCTCGGTGGTCACGGGTCAAGCGGTCACGGGTCAGAGCCGCCCTTGACTTGTTGAAAAGTGGTTAGGACGACTTTTCGAACTTTCAGTGTTCCAGATCTCCAGTTTCTTTTTTGGATCTGAGCTCAGATTTCCTCGCTTAGAGGACACATAGGGAATTCAAGCAGCCACACACACACACACACACACACTAAACTCAATGTCGCAATGTCACAGTGCAGAAATAAATGGAAAGAGATGATGAGGATGATGACAGTACAGAAGATGCCTCTAGTGTGTGTGTGTGTCTGTGTGTGTGTGTGTGTGTGTGTGTGTGTGTGTGTGTGTGTGTGTGTGTGTGTGTGTGTGAATATGTGTGTGGGGACTCACTGTAGTCGCTGTTCTCATCTTTGGTCCCATTAATGGATCCATCTGGTTGCATCTGCAGGTAAAACCCCTGTTCGCTGAACAGCCTTGTCACAATCCCCTTCAGCTGTGGCTCTGTAACACACACATACACACACACACACACACACACACACACACACATATCCAGTTTGTCATTTATGTCATACAGACAGTTTTGCAAAAGAAATTTCAAAAGAAAAAAAAAAAAGAGAAAAAAAAAACACAGATAAAATAGTAACCTAGTGACTGATAGCTCCTGCTCTGCTGATTATAATCCTATGCAGCATGTTGTGGTGGAGAAAAAAGCGTGTGAAACCGAATGAAGGATAAAATAAGGATATTAAGTTTTAACTGATAACTTCATTACCTCAGACATTGTACAAATATGTGTTTCTTTCTGGATTTCTGATGCCCTTTACTGGCGTTAGTGTTAGCATTTTCTTATTCAGTGCTTCTGCTGCAAATAAGACAAGTGCAAGTAACTGTTCTGGGTTTTGAATCCCTTGTTCCACACACCAAGTAGTGCCCTTAATCAGGCGGTAGAGAGGGATTTATGATTCAGCCTTGATAGTTTGTTGTGAAGCAGAAGCAATTCGGGACGACTTATAAGCAATAACAGAGTATACAAAGTTTATAAGTTGACGTAACGTCATCAGATCCTTTTTCCTTGTTGAAAATGCTTCTGTAACTGGTTTTGTATGCGGTTTTAGGGATCCAGTAAAGTTTGTTCCTTTTGCCGTATAGTAATGGCTGGGAGAGTGGCAGACAAGCTTGTTTGCATCAGTCGAAAGCCAAGCGAAGCAAGTTTACTTTTTTGGGGGGGGGGTTGTTTTGCATTTTGTACAAGAATGTTAGCAAGGACGGTAGCAAGAAGAAAAGGGAATCATTCAGGTTGGTTTTTAAAGTTTGTAATAAAGTTTGACTTGAAAAATGAGCAAAAAACTTGGTTTACTAATACTGAGTATCATGTAGCACGCATGCGCTTCTTGTTTTATCGCCACTGAGCCAATGGTTTTTCTCTCTCTCATGCTGCAGAAGTGTGGGTAATCGTCTCCCCTGCTCAGTCTTAGTGTCAACATCCATGCACGCGTGTACTGTTTACTATAACACTGCACCCATGCGTGTGTGTGTAAAACATCTTTTATTTTATGTTTGTCTGTGTGTGTCGTCTCCTCACACGCACATAAAGCAAAAACAAGTTTCATTAAAGAGGTTAAAGATCCATTTTTTCTCTCTCTCTCTCTGTCAGCCTGCACTGATATGTGTGTGTGCATACATCATTCGACAGCGTGACCCTTCCCTCCTCCTTTCGCCTTCACACATACACACACAAACACACACACACACACACGCGGAAACAATGCTCTGTCGCGATTCTTTTCTAAGGTAATGTGCAGGTTAGTTTTTTATTTTTACTTTACAGCAGTGATTCCTTTAGTGTGTGCGAGTGTCAGAGGTTTCTTGTTTATTTTCCCGATAAAACGGTGTTTCCGTTAGTATGTGTATGTGTGTAACAGTCGGGCTACTCTGTAAGACGAGAGTGGGAGGGAGTCATTGCTCCTCTCGTCTTAGCTTCACACACATGTACAGCGTGTGCGCGAACAAACACACACATACACAGTGCATAAACATTAATGAAAACACTTCTGTCAGATTTTTTTTTAAGATTAAGTCATGGCTGCATGTTAATTATTTTATTTTTACATTATATTTTGTATTAATTATTTTTATCTATAATTTTTTTGGGCTTGTGGAACAAACGTAGAGTTTTCATTATATCTTATGGGGGAAATTTGCTTTGATTTACGAGTGTTTTGATATATGAGCTCACTTCCGGAACGAATTATGCTCGTAATCCAAGGTTCCACTGTCTGTGTATATTTAATTTGTAGTTTAACAACATAGCGCTTAAATGATCTCTAATTTTGATGAGATGTGTAAAACCTAACTAAGTTTAATGTTTTACATTTGATTCACATTTTGTTGAGCACATGAGGGACTCGCTGAAAGTGAATGTGTTGGAGCTGGACTACCGACTTGACGTGTCATGTCACAGATGGTGCGCATATTGCACATTTTTGAAGCTTTATAAAATCGGTTATGAAATCTATATCCGTTTGAATATGTTGTTGGAATTTTAATAAATAAGGAAACATAAAGCCAATTTTTTTATTTAAAAAAAAAATATATATATATTCCTTTTTTTATAGGTCATGGACAGTCGTATAAGCATTTCACTGCCTGTCATACTGTGTGGTCGTGTACCTGACAAATAAAATTTAAATTTGATTTGAATTTGATTTGAATTTGAAAAGGTCTATAGCCAGCGATGAAAAAAACAAAAAAACAAAACACTCCCCATTAGAGTTCATCTCCCTTTTCACTCATGTTTTCCAACACAACCCGAACACATCATCAGAATCTATCCTTGTTATTATGCAATCGGTGAAACCTCACCATACGGCGCACTGCTTAACCGTGCTATTTCCTTTGCAAAGCTGTTGCTACTGATATCACTGCCAGCTCTAACAGCTCAACGCAGGTCATTTAGATTGAGGTAAATACAGCAATCGACGCCGAGTGTCAACCACAAGCACCTGTAAAGAAAAAATAAAAAAACACGAACAACAACACACAAAAAAAAAAACGCTTCCTACGAAATCCCGGTGCAGCTCGATTGCACTGAAAATACACTACATCTCTGATTCCTCGCGAGTCCAGGAAGTGAATCAAACGTGCTCTGTGTGCAGGGTTGTGGGTGGCATTTTCTGACATGCGAGCTGCAAACTAAAGCAGAGGGCAGAGCTGGAGTGCTGCAAAAGTACAATATGTTCTGCATTTCTGTGCTGAAAATACCAGTAATAAATATGCAGTGTGGAAGAAATAAATAAATTCCCAACACCTATGAAAGAAATCAATGAACGAATCAACCAAAAACAATGATTTTGCATCAACTCTGTGTTGTCTCTGATTTCTCAGTTACGTTTGCTTCCTGCGCTTAATTTTTCTTCTTGGCATTTGATGTTCCCGGCGCTCCCTCTTCCCACACGTCCCAGTGCGACTTTCACCTTTATTTTTGTTTGTTCCTGCAAGAAGACTAACAAGTGAGACAGAGTGACTTCATGCAATTGATTATCAATTCATGGAATTGTAGCACTGAGGAAAAATATTACAGTTCCAGTTTGAATGAATGTTTCAATACTGCTGCTGGAGGTGCGGTAGGTTGCATTGCTGTCTGACAGGTTCAGTATTTATGGGTGGCGCCAGAGAGGAGTTTGGAGGTGCTGTACTGTAGCTAACTCTAGGATAACCATAACATTCACCGCGGGTGATCTGATTCACAATCTCTCAAGTCCTGTCAGCTAGAGCCTCTTTTTGGAACTTTTTTGGCCCGCACACTTACCTGGATTTAAATAAGCTTAAATAGTTTAGAGTCTTTTATTGGATAATTACTGCAGAAATCAATAGGGTTCAGCTACAACAAGTAACCCTAACTGATGCAGTAAGTAGGGTCTCACTTCTTAAACAACCATATCAGAAGACGTATCCTGTTCATCCTGGCCAAGATGTTACTCTGTTTCAGAAAGGTCAAATTATGGTCCTGCACCAAGCAAAGACAACAACTAAGGAGACTGATGAAACTACTAAAATTGAATTATAAACTGTAAAACATGTCATTAAAACCTGGAAGGATAGCGCTGAACCATCATCTCTGAGGAAGAAATAGGATCAGGAACTATTTTTATAAAATCTAATCATAAAAAAACAACAGAACTGCTCAGGGCTATGTTTACTAGTGAAAGTACGATCCTTTCCACACACACAATGTGAATAGAACTCAAGGGACTGAGACTAAACAGCTGTGTAGACGCAAGAAAACCACTAATCTGGCATCGTAAAAGCCTGTGAAGGCAGTGTTAGTGTCAGCAATGTGATGCGCCCAAAAAAATTTGTTGAATGTAGTGTAATGACCAGATTTTTTCAGCAATGGATTTTTTTCCTCCCTTATGGCCCGGGCATATTCCAAGACGGCGATGCTAGGATTCTAATTGTGAAAGTGTGTTTGAGAGAGCATGATACAGTGGAACCTCAGATTGCAAGTAATGTGGTTTACGAGTGTTCCGCAAACACATAAAAATAAAAATTATTTAAAATCTTGAGCAAAGATTTTTAAATAAATTTTTAATCGGAAACCGAGCAAGTATTAGTTTACGAGCGCCGAGTATCATGTATCACGCATGCGACTCTTATTTTGACACAGAGCGTCACTCTCTCACCTTCCCCCGCCCCCCAAATACACAGAAACGCTGCTCGTCTCTTAAGCGTATGTGCACGTAATTTGACACCAACACACATACACACACAGACGCTCTTTTGCCTTTTCACCCCCTCCCCGGCTTCACAAACACTCAGAAACTCTGCTCTATCGCGATTCTTTTCAAAGGTAAGGTGCTGGTTCATTTGTTTTTTTTTTTACTTTACAGCAGTGATTCCCTTAGTATGCTCACGCCAAGTCTGTTAAAACTGTGTTTCCGTTGTGTGTGTGTGATTGTTGTGAAACTTAAAAAACCAGGTGGAGAGAGGGAGGAGGAGTGTTACTGTGTAAAACGAGGCAAGGGAAGGGCCTAAATCCACACACACAGACACACACAGCACCTGCGCGCACCAACAGAAACACTTATCTGTCAGGATTTATTTGTACTTTTTTTTAAAAGGTAAAGTGCAGGTTAATTTGTTTAATTTTTATTTTATAGATTGTATTAAGTGGCGGCACGGTGGTGTTCCTCCCACAGTGCAAAGACATGTAGGTTAGGCTAATTGGCGTTCCCAAATTGCCCGTAGTGTATGAATGAATGAATGAGTGAGTGTAAGTGTGTGTGTGTCTGTGCCCTGCGATGGATTGGCACCCTGTCCAGGATGTACCCTGCCATGTGCCCCAAGTCTCCTGGGATAGGGTCCAGGCCCCCCGTGACCCTGAATACAGGATTAAGCAATATAGATGATGAGTAAGAGACTGTATTAATTATTTTTATGTATTTATTTTTTGGGGCTGTGGAATGAATAATTTGAGTTTTCATTATTGATGAAATGAATGATTTGGTTTACGAGTGTTTTGGAACACGAGCCAACTTCCTGAACGAATTATGCTCGTAATCCAAGGTTCCACCGTACTTTATTTTTACACATGGATTGGCCACCACAGAGTCCAGACTTTAACCCCATTAAGAATCTTTGGGATGTATTGCAGAAGGCTTTACACAGCAATTCAACTCTCCCACCATGAATACACCATGACGATCTTGGGCAGAAATTAATGTGACCTTGGATGAAAACAAAAAAATTCAGAGGACCCTCGTTACAAAAGTCAAGCACTCCATATCACCTGGTGTTGCCCCTCTCCCAGGGTTCGATCCTTATCTTGAGTTACTGTCTTGTATGTTCTTCCTGTTTTTCTGAGTTTCCTCAGGATTCTCTGGTTTTCTTCCACCTCCAAAAATAATCTCACTTGTTGAGATACTTAGATCCAATAGGCTGTTGGCAATTCCCCAGGATGTGAATGAGAGTGTATGTGTGTGTGTGTGTGTGGCCTCCCACCTAGGGTGTATTCCCACCTCGTGCTGACCCTGACAAGGAGAATGTAATTACTGATTTTAAATGTAGAAGGTGCACTGTACAGTGGGTGTCTATGGCACGCACACACACACACACACACACACACACACACAGAAAACAGTAAATCTCTGATTTACGAGCATTTGAGTTACGAACTTTTGAAGAAACGTACAAACATACATTTGCACATTTTAAATCGCCGAAGGTACAGTACATCACATGTCTGGCGTATGTTGTCACGTGCATCTGAGGATGTCCGAAAGCAAGCATAAAAAACTGGGAAAGAAGCTGGTACTGCTAAGAAGCGCCAAGCAATAATGATGGAAGACGAAAATTAAAACTGAGAGAATGAAAAGATGGGCAACATCGCTTGTTCAACATTAATCGTTCAACCATCTGCAAGATTGTAAAGAACAAGTACAAGATCTCAGAACACTCACTCACTCACTCATTGTCTATACAGCTTGATCCTGTATTCAAAGTCTCTGGGACCTTAAATCAAGTCAAGTCAAGTAGGCCTTTACTGTCATTTCACCCGTATACAGCTCAGTACACAATGAAACAAAAGAACCTTTCTCCAGGACCAAGGTGCTACATACATACAGCTTAAATTAACAAAACTAACTAGCTAACTAAAACACCTACAGTAATTAGCTGGCTATTTAGACAACAAATTAACACCATTAATCAACAAAAACTAAGAACTAGATAAATGACAGAAAGACAGTAAAAGACAACATAAAGTGCACATGCAAATAAGGGCAACGACACAACATGATGCCGATCTCTGTGACCTGGAGCCTATCTCAGGAGATTTAGGGCACAAGGCAGGGTACACCTTGGACAGGGTGCGAATCCATCGCCGGGCACACACACACACACACACACTCAAATCCTTAAAGTCTTTTCGAGGAAACTGGAGCACCCGGAGGAAACCCATCAAGTATGCGGAGAGCATGCAAACTCCATGCACACAGAATCGAGGCGGAACTCGAACCCGGACCCTGGAGACGCGAGGCGACAGTGCTGACTTCGCGTGAGCCGTGCAGCCAATCATGGAACAATGTTTTATAGTTTTATACCGTGTATAGCTATTCTTATATTGTTAGCATCCTAGTACCTAGACAATGTTTGATGGACTTGCGAACAAACTGAGGACTTGTTATGCAGTACATGTGTTACTAAAGAGTTAACAACTTGTGAGCAAAGATGAAAACTGATTGCAAATCTCTCACTCCCTCTTACACACACACACACACACACACTAAAGAGCGTATTTATATGGAACGTCCCCCCTCCTCCCCCCTGGACTGACCTGGTTTCCGGGGCGCGGGCCGTTTCTTGCCGCCGCTGCAGAAGCGCACTTTGCTGAAAAGACCGTACAGGCGCCTGCCGCACAGCGCGCGCGCCTCCTTCCCGGGGCTCGAGCGGCGCGCGGAGGCGGCCCCGCGGTCGCTGCCGGACTCGCGCGCCTGCCGCTTCTGTCGGATGAGCGAGCTCGCGATAGCCGCGGCCATGGAATCGCGCGCGCACACAGCAGGAGCGGCTCCGGTCACGCGAGCGTGCGCGCGGAGAGCGCATGGAGCGGCAGCAGCTCCGGCGGAGCGCGAGGAACCATGACCGCGTTACTCCCCCCCCCCCACCCACCACTCACGCGCGCCGACTAACGCTTTTAGCGCGCGCGGGATATTCAGCGACTATGAAGGTTTTGAAAGCGCGAGCTCGGTGACGGAGTGCGCGTGCTGCTCTCTCCCTCTCTCTCTCTCTCCTTGTTAACGGCTCACGCGAAGTCAGATAAACCTGGAGACCCGGAGGAGTGAGAGACACGAGAAGAGTGAGACAGGCACGGGAGGGTGTGTGTGTGTGTGTGAGAGAGAGAGAGAGAGAGAGAGAGATGTGCAATGCTTAGAGAACCTGGATAACTATCATCTCCAGCTGAAGGGAGCGGTCATGTGAAACACACCTCCCTATGTTACCAGCACTGTGAGGACCGGTCACTGACATCATTAAAAATTAGAGATCATATTATCTCATCATATTATAATTCTACGGTGCCGTAGTGGTTAGCATTGTCGCCTTGCACATCCTGGGTCCAGGTTCGATTCCCAGCTCTGTGTCCGTGTGCATGGAGTTTGCATGTTCTCCCTGTGCTTGTTGGGGTTCCTCCTGGTACTCAGGTTTCCTCCCACACACATGCAGAAGACGTGCAGATTAATTTAATTGGTATCCCCTCAAAAATGCCTGTCGTGTGTGTGCCCTGCGATGGATTGGTACAATGTCCAGTGTGCCCAAAGGCTCCAGCTCCCTCTGCGACCCTGTAAACAGGATAAAGCGGTATAGATGATGAGTGTGAGTGAGTGACTCCATGTTTCACTGATGTCATACCTACACATCATATCTTTACCTACCCTTTTATATTGCACATTCTGTATAATTAATATATTTTATATATTTCTATTTTTGTAGTTCCATTTTCCCCTTTTTTCTAAAAAAAATTAATTAATTAATAATTCTAATTGCAGAAAAATCCTTCTATGTTTCTATCTTCTTATTCTCTTACCGTTCCTTCTACACACGTGGGCAAAATTGTTGGTACCCTTCAGTCAATGAAAGAAAAACTCACAATGGTCACATAAATAACTTTAATCTGGCAAAGGTAATCATTTTAAAAAATTCTATGAATGTTAACCAATGAAAGTCAGACATTTCAACCATGCTTCAACAGAATTATTTAAAAAAATAAACTCATGGAACAGGCCTGGACAAAAATGATGGTACCCCTAGAAAATACTGAAAATAATGTGACCAAAGGGACATGTTAATTCAAGGTGTGTCCACTAATTAGCATCACAGGTGTCTACAATCTTGTAATCAGTCAGTGGGCCTATATATAGGGCTCCAGGTCGTCACTGTGTTGTTTGGTGACATGGTATGTACCACACTCAACATGGACCAGAGGAAGCGAAGGAGAGAGTTGTCTCAGGAGATTCGACAGAAAATGATAGACAAGCATGTTAAAGGTAAAGGCTATAAGACCATTTCCAAGCAGCTAGATGTTCCTGTGACTACAGCTGCACATATTATTCAGAAATTTAAGATCCATAGGACTGTAGCCAACCTCCCTGGACGTGGACGCACGAGGAAAATTGCTGACAAATCAAAGAGACGGATAATCCCAATGGTAACAAAAGAGCCCAGAAAGACTTCTAAAGAGATCCAAGGTGAACTTCATGCTCAAGGAACATCAGTTTCGGATCGCACCATCCGTCGTTGTTTGAGCCAAAGTGGACTACATGGGAGACGACCAAGGAGGACACCATTGTTGAAAGCAAATCAGAAAAAAGCCAGACTGGAATATGCCAAACTACATGTTGACAAGCCACAAAGCTTCTGGGAGAATGTCCTATGGACAGATGAGACAAAAATGGAACTTTTTGCCAAGGCACATCAGCTCTATGTTCACAGATGGAAAAATTAAGCATATCAACATGTGAAACATGGAGGAGGCTCTGTTATGTTCTGGGGCTGCTTTGCTGCATCTGGCACAGGGTGTCTTGAATCTGTGCAGGGTACAATGAAATCTCAAGACTATCAAGGGATTCTAGAGAGAAATGTGCTGGCCAGTGTCAGAAAGCTGGGTCTCAGTCGCAGGTCAGGGGTCTTGCAACAGGACAATGACCCAAAACACACAGCTAAAAACACCCAAGAATGGCTAAGAGGAAAACATTGGACTATTCTAAAGTGGCCTTCTATGAGCCCTGACCTCAATCCTATTGAGCATCTTTGGAAGGAGCTGAAACATGCTGTCTGGAAAAGGCACCCTTCAAACCGGAAACAACTGGAGCAGCTTGCTCATGAGGAGTGGGCCAAAATACCTGCAGAGAGGCGCAGAAGTCTCATTGACAGTTACAGGAATCGTTTGATTGCAGTGATTGCCTCAAAAGGTTGTTCAACAAACTATTAGGTTAGGAGTACCATAATTTTTGTCCAGGCCTGTTCCATGAGTTCATTTTCTTTTATAATTCCATTGAAGCATGGTTGAAAAGCAATGTCTGACTTTCACTGGTTAACATTCATAGAATTCTTATTTATTATTACTTTTGTCAGATTAAAGTTATTTCTGTGATCATTGTGAGTTTTCTTTCATTGACCGAAGGGTACCAACAATTTTGTCCACGTGTGTATGTCATGTCACAGTCATTTAAGCATTTCATTGCATATCATACTGTGCATGGTTGTGTACGTGACAAATAAATTAGATTTAGATTTTTTAAATTATTATTCATCGTATGCCACACTTAAATAACCGAATATACTTTGGGACACTTTTATTGTTAAAAAAAGTTGTTTTCATAGCAGAGATCTGCCAAATGTCCCCTGATAACACACACACAAAAAAAGCTCCTACACAGTGCCTTGTCACTTGTTGACTTGTTTAATGTAGGGCTCATGCTTATTCTTTAGACATTTTAAATACCTCGTCGCACCCAAATTGAGTAACAAATACAGACCTCGCGCGGTGGCATTTACAGGAGACGCTGTGCGGTTTGGGACATTCCCACACTGAAATGATGGGCTGTATAGTGGATGTACAATTTGGGACTCATATATCCCCATATCATTTTTTGCTGATGACGATTATCTATAATTTATAATCACTTAACTTGCTTAAAAGGCCCTGATTGTGCATTAGTGGTGAATTAAAAGCGCCCTCTATGTGCGTGTTTCTGTAACTATGTGAGTTTCTATGTATGCGTGTGTGTAAGAGGGAGAGTGTGTGTGTAACACAAAGAGCTGCAAGATCGTTTCTGTTCTGTCTTTATTAAAGAGGGCAGTCAGTGTGACCCACATACCCTCATCAGAACACACTGATTATTGCACACACACACACACACACACACACACACACACTTTTGTATGTATGCCTGAGAATGGAACTTAATAGGATAAAAAACTGGTGCGCTTATACCTGACCGGAGCTACAGGATGACCACCCCAGCTGCCACCCCACATACACATGACAAAAATGTCATGTTCCCGGAATGGACCTGATCCTTTTGCAAGCTCCCAGAATAAAAAACATAAACAAACAAACAATCAGGGATGCCTCCATTTTGGGCCGGGCATAACGTAATGCTTGACTTTATGTTGCGTGAGCTTTCACTGGAGGCGAGCCTGGATGGAAACAGCAGCCAAACACAACACAATCATCATTCAAATACTTCGGGAGAACCCTGTTGCTAGGCAACTAGGAAATATAGACATGTTGTAAGTATGCTAATGACTAAGATTCAGGTAGCTGGCATATAACTATTACATCTTTTGTGCTGACAGACAGACAAACAAAGTGTTTGGAACAGTCCAGAAATTTAAATTATAGCTACAACTTATACATAACACTGAAACTGGAGACTCCTTACAGGAGCAGGATTACACACATCTTTAAATCAGTTTGTTTTTAAAGAAAGAGAGAGAAGAGGGCAGATCAGCACTATCATTCCTCTGACCTCTGATGGTGCAGATTGGAAATTTATTGGTGAATAAATAAAATAAAATTGTGGTATGAATAATCTGGAACTCCGCATGCACACATCTGTGAGAAGGCAGGAGGGTGACGTGTGATAGAGATGAAAAGAAAGAGGTAAGGCGGATGTGAAGAGAATTAAAGAATACAGTGTTTGTAAGACACACTTGTGCTGCCATCTAGTGGACAGAACAGGAACTCTGTGTGGGGGGGCTTGGAGGTGGCTCATGTTTTTTGGAGTTTTTTTTTTTTTGCAAGTGTCTTTTGGTGTGGAAGAAATATCGCCACAAGGATAGAAATATCTGTTTTGACCTTGTGGGGACATTTGGTCTGTCTGATTAAATGCATTAATTAGTTATTTAATATGTCAAGAAATATGTCAATTGAAAGTCCTAAAAGAAATAGATTATTATGTATAATATAATAATGTGTGTTACCAGTCGGCAGTGTGTTTTCTCCGATTATCTATTTATTTATTTCATATATTTAATATTCAGAAAACAGTTTATGTCCATGTATTACTGGTCCTTTAATAGATACTTTTATTAGAATGCTGTAGAGTTGAGTTTTGTGGAACTAAAAATGAGTGATTTCCCTTCTGCAGCTTTTTGCACATTTTTCTAAATTGAAACCAGTGTTTAGTGTTATATCCTTCAACATTCTTCTAATACCCAATGCCAAATCTGTTAAAGTTGAAGAGGCCATCTGTGCAGGTTGCCTGTTGGATGGCAGCATAACCTTGGGGGAACTGTCCTGTTACATATCAAACCTCAAGAAGCCACTTTTCAGTGGGATTGGAACCCTCCATGAAATCGTACATTACACATGTACATGAACACATCACGTTTGACTATGTGAAGACTTTTGGCCTTAACTTGCAGCTGTCCTTGTATTCTGGTCTTGACTATTCGATTCTCTTTTCCGTGTCTTTAATCTGTTACCTGGTTTCTTGGCTTGGTATCTTGATTAACTTTTCCCTCCACATTCTTTGTCACGTTAAACTCGACCACCCTTTGCTCTGTATGGCTAATCATGCTAGCAGTGTTTTGATTTAGTGTTCGGATTTAGCATAGTGTTAGCTCCCAGACCCTAAGTTAGCCTGGTTTTTAGCCAATTATATTTTGGTGTTTCTTGATGTCAAGCTAAATATTTTGAAAAAATTACATTCAGTTTTTCTGTTTTTTTTAGATTTGGCTTTAGTCGGTTGGAAAAAGAAAATGTTACAAGCATGTAAACTATGAAACCTGACAGCGCTGTCCCCACCCACCACAAATCAGAACCAAGACATGAGAAAGCGCAAAGACACTTTGAGGGGAAGGTACTATCCACTCTCTTGCTCTTGACGTTGTGCTAGGTTCCAACACTGCTGTCGGACGAATGATAGTCAGAATAGATTCTGAGAGGTAGCGGTTTATATTTAGGGCATGGATGGCAGACAGGGTCAAAAAATAAACATGTGATTTTTAGTTCACCCTGTAACTACCAGAACCCTAATTCTACACAATGAAATCTCTCTCTCTCTCCCTCTCTATTTCTATAACACAAAAAAGTGTTTCCATGTCCACAGCTGTTCCCCAAAACGAAGAGAGCAGTTTAATCAGGGTGACCATTAACAGCTGGTTACAGTTGGTAGAGACACTGCCAGGCCATGGTGTTGATGTGATGGGTCTATGACAGGTCCTGCTTGAGGTGAACTCAGAGGTACCATAAGCTGTCCAGTTTCTCCACTGGGGTCCCATTGATGATCGGGCCTGTTTTGTGCTAAAGTCCACTGTCAACTCCTATGTCTGATGTTGTTCCTCTGGTACTAGTTCTCTCAGGCCCTTTATATAAACACGCCACGAGGTGCTGCTCGTTCAGGCTGATTGCCTGAAGGCGTGTTTATACAAAGGGTCCTGATACCGCGGCACTTCGTGTGATCATTAGGTAGCACCGGTAAAGGTATAAGGGCAAAACAAAGACCAAGAAAGAAAAAGACAGACAGACAGACAGACAGGCAAAGCGTGCTGTTGAGAGACGGAGGCAAAGCCCAAGCCTCTGCCTGTCTAAGATGCCGACGAGAGAGAGAGAGAGAAAGTAAGAGAGATCGACACGCATCAGTTTAGCGTGTGTGCTCAGTTTAAGTTATTAGTGCAAAGCACAAACTCTCCCTCTCTCTCTATAAATCCTCGGTAAGGGCATAAGCCCCGAGAGGATCATAAGTTTTTTGTTTTAGTTTCCAGAGCCCCGTCCATTCTTGCTTCTTTTGTTTCCTTTTAAATTCCTAATTAATAATCCCACGCCATCTTCAAACGGGGCAGGCTGAGCGCCAGGTCCTCCAGCTTGGTGGTGAGTGTGAAGGGAATTATAGTATCAAAAGCTGAACTACAGTCAACGAATATCATTTCGACATAATTCCCCTTTCTAATGTCTAGGTGACTAGGGTTGTATGTAGAAGGTGGCATCATCAGTCAGTCGATCGATTTGAAAGCACCAATTAACCAAGACACATTCAACAAGTATAAACACACACATTAAAGGGATGGTATTGAAAAATCCATCATAATTAATTCATCTTCATCGTCAGTAGTCAGTAATCTTTTTCCTAGTAATGTCCGCAGTGGATATGAATCCATCTCAGGAATCTACTGGGGCAAGACAGGGGCACACACATTCACATTTAGCAAACCCAAACCATATAATGGCATATTTTCAGGATTGGGAAAGAAGTCAGACAAGGACACACACATGAAAGCCCAAATTCAGGATCAAGCCAGAAGCCTGGAGACTGAACCTCTGTGCCACCCTGAACGCTAGATTAGCTGATTTATAATGTGTGTGAAGGAAAAGATGGCCACATGGTGGCAGCACAAAGCCGGACATTTATTCATTTATATGAACCACAACCTGGCAGATACTAATACGCGCGCACACACACACACAAGCTAAGGAATGCCGCAGCCTCAGGCCTCATAGAAGCCAAGGGTGCCATAAAAGCAAATTAGAGACGGGGCAGAGAGAGAGAGAGAGAGGTGTGAGAAAATGGAGAATGAAAATGATATTTATTAGTGTATTTTTATACAGGGTTGAGTCTCGATTACTGCCAGCATCAGCACCACATGGTTTTCTCTCTCTCAATCTCTCTCCACTTTGATCACCAAGCCAAGTCGAGCTACACATTAAACCCAGTACGGCGCATTAGACTGACCTCTCCCAGCAGCCATGCTACTGCTCACGTTGTACACCCGACATTCTCTTCAGTGACATCACATGCATTCATACATCTAATAATAACGTATTTAACAGGTGCACTTTACATTTCAAGGCTCCGCCCCTAAACCCTGGTAGTGTGCATGCAAAAACATCAGCCATTTTAAGGCTCTGTGCCCAGTGTTTTTTTTTTGTTGTTTGTTTTTTCCTGGGGGAAGCTAGTTATGAATAATTAAGGAGTCGGAGTGATTTCATGCTCTTAGAAAATGCAAGTCGCTCCACTTACTAGTAGGGCAGAAGAGTTGTAGAATGATGGACATGATAGAGTGTGTAGACTGTAACAATGTCCACTACAAAATCTTATAATACATATAGCTAGGTAGCGTCCTGCTTTATTACACGCATCTTTTTATTGCAAGAAATGCTGCAATAGAACTCGCACATATCCTATAAATATAGCACTAAACCAAACAGACACAAATACAGATATGATTTTGTGAGTACGGGTGCAGAGGAAGTGTCTGAAGAGTGAGAGTTTCCGGCTCATTTATGCTTTCAGCTGCACTAATCAATGCACTTTCAGAAACTCAACAACCATAAAAACGAGCTAGTCAAAAGAACCCGTCTTTAGCTTTTTCCTCGTCTAAAGTTCAAATCGTTTCCCCTCCTTCCGTGATGCTATTTTTCTTCTTCATCTTCATTGTCTTATATTGCTATATTGGACACCTGGTGGAAACGGTTAGGAATTCAAGTGAATTCACTCTTCGGTTATTTTCAGACATTCAGATAGGTCTCCTGTGTGCGTCTGCAAACAAAAACTATTTTTGTATTATATTTGTTGAGGCTAAAACAAGCCACGTAGATTTCCCCCCCTAGCTTGTCGCTCAGCTCTGCCAACTGCACTTGGACTACACCATGTGCTCTGCTCTGTGGAAGGAGAGGAAACTCAATCTCTATCAGTATACATTCTGGTGTCCACCTGATTGCACAGATATTATCAGTCTCTCTTTTTATTAATATTAAAACAACATGCTGGGGCACCTTATGTACAGTTACGTAAGCTTCCAGCTGTACGTACAGGTACGTCCTCGACTTACGAACATTCACGTTACAGATACGAACGGAGCGCGGTTCTACTTCCGGTTCAATTACAGGTTTACGTGTATTGTACAAAACATAGACACTGCAGTGCACCAGATACCAATATTTAAAATTATATACAATATTTTCAATGTGTACGTGAATGTATGAAATATCTAAAGTCTGCTACTATATATTGTATGTGTGTGTGAGTGGGGGTGTGGGAGAAATGAGTCGGCCTCACCGGTTACGAAGAATGAATCAGTCCGGAGGCACAATGATAGAAAATGGCTGTTCTGTAATATGTAAATACTCTCATATTCTCGGGAAATAATGTTACCGCAGATAATTCGATCCAGCCACCCAAAAATATGACCTATATTACAAATTTCCAACACTATAATAATATTTTTTGCACATAAAAACTATCAAAACATTTAGGAATGACATGTAAATAAAGTAAAATATGAAATGAATAGTCATTAGACGTCACTTAAGTTTAATTTATGATTTCTCTTGGCACCGGCTGCTTTAAAAACCAAGCTGAAAGTGGCTCCCTTTTCGTCTTGCTACCATCCTTGATAAGATTATTTTATTCAAAGCTAGCCTTAACATTCTTATAGACCTTTCATGTTGTTGCTGTATACTGTGAACTGCCTGTGTAATATTACATTTTCCCCTTCGGGATGAATAAAGTACTATCTATCTATCTATCTATCTATCTATCGTTCCCTGGAGGAGGAATGAAACAGAGTCATGTGGTCTGATGAGTCCGGATCACCCTTTCATATAACCCTAAATATACAATACCCTACATGCCTGTGGAGGCAGTGTTATGATCAGTAAAGTAAAGCCTTTATTTTGTCACATATACATTACAGCACAGTGAAATTCCTTCTTCGCATATCCCAGTGTAACTGGGGTCAGAGCGCAGGGTCAGCCATGGTACAGCGCCCCTGGAGCAGTTAGGGTTAAGGGCCTTGCTCAAGGGCCCAACAATGGCAACCTGGCTGAGCTGGGAATCGAACCACCAATCTTCCGATCAGTAACTCAGTGCCTTAGCCACCTTAGCCTCTGAGCCACCACCAATCAGTGGTTGCTTCTGCTGCTCAGGTCAAAATTTTGTGTCCAAACATTAAGGTCAGCTGATAATAATGTCCTGAATGACCAGACCAGGCTTTACGCTGCAGTCGTATAATGATCAATCGCAAATCAATCTTTTATAATCAATACAAGATCTTGGAAAGAAATTAATGCGCCTCTGGATAGAAATAAATCTTGTGACACTGCGTAAACACATTAGCTTATCGAAACTATGCCAAGGCTGTAATCAAAGCAGAAGGTGATCCAATTAAATATTAGAGTGTGTGCCAGGCAGTGTATTATATGTATTATGTATTATATATTTATCTTTTTCTTTTATGCATACAGGTGTACTTCAGTATACAACCTTATGTCTGGATTGCACCTACTGTATGTCGCATTGAACGCATATCTGGGAGTTGTTCAAAACAAGCGAAGAGAGTTTACCAATTTTAAAAAACAGCTTTGTTTTTTATTTCTTTGAAATTTTAATATTGCACAAAGATAATCTGTGTGAATACAAAATGTAGTGTTTAAATTATGATTCCATTTATTAAGTGGAAAAAGCTGTATAAACCTACCTGGACCTATGTAAAAAAGTTAACCTCCCAGGGCTAAATCAAGTGATACAAAACCGTAGGAAAAAAACCATACACTGCGGTAAAATACGTTTTTATTTTCCGATACGACTTAGTGCAAATTACTATATGTTTTTCATAATTTGGGAATAATTTAATAACTTAATTGATATAGGGGTTGGGTTAAGAAAACCACTTCCAGTCAAGGCCACCACCACTTCCAGGATTAAACATACAAATATTTTGAGCTCTATACAGATAATGGCATTATGTTACACTTTATCCTTCAAACCCTCCTGAGGAAATTTACATGTACAGGAAAGTTGGAAACGTAAAAAAAAATTAAAAATATTGTCAAATTGTATAGAATTCTATGTTTACAGTGGAAAATGACTTCAGCACCATTTACTGTACACACACTCTGTTTCAGGTCATCACTCATTCCAGTCTCATGTCGTTTTCTTTGCTGATGACATGACCTGTTTCCATTGTATGCACACACAATTTACACCTACACAATCTTTTAATTTTTTTCTAAAAACACTAATGGATCCTATCTTGATGAAATCTGCACAAAGCCAGGCGCTCCGTGAATTTTTGCTACCTATAAGCTAATGCTAATTAGCATGCTGGAGCATCCACCACAGGGTCTTCAGTCCAAGATGTCTCCCCTGATCTCATAGTTAAATTCATCAACATGGTTAACTACATTGCTTACAACAAGGTCACATGTTTGCCACTCGTGTCACTCTGCAGGTTGTGTATTTTTAAGCACAAAGTACAAAGCATTACAAGATGCTTCTTGAATTATACCGTTTCATCATTTTGAATGAGGTTCAATAAAAGCACCTGTCTAATGACTAAATGTAAACGTAATCATAGATAGCTGGCTTACACCTGCATAAAATAACATATTAAATATAGCTAGCCAATAGCTCATGAACTAAATAATTAGCTAGTTAGAGTTAAATAGAGTTAGCTACAAAATATTCTTAAATATTGACTAACATTGTATTAAGTAATCCTTATTTTGGATAGTATAAAAAAGCAAAATAGGTATTTGTGTGTGTGTGTTTGTGTGTGTGTCAGTGCCTAACCAGATTCATCTGTGACACTTTTTTTCTTCGTCCCCTCCTCTTCATCTTCTTCCTCTGCTTTGCCACCGCGAGACAGAAGACGTCGGAAAGCACCAAGAAACCGCGTCATCCTCACGCGCGCACACACACACACACACACACACACACACCAATGTTCTAAGTGTGTGTGTGTGTGGATAAGTCCTTGACTTGCCTGGAAGACGTACCGGACCCCACTCCTGTATATAGACTGTGTGTGTGTGTGTGTGTGTGTGTGTGTGTGTGAGTGTGTGTGTGTAACTGAGATGCGTCTTGCGTTAGAGTGGCTATTATTAACGCTGTTTACATGGAAGAAATGCTGCACAAGGAAATTCCTGAGACTCTTTAACAAACACACACACACACACACACACACACACACACAGTGAGGATGTGACTGTGACACTATCTCCGTTGAAACATGAAGACTACCTAGGCAGCCTCCTCTGAAATCGAACTCGGCGTGATATAGATATCAAAATCAAACCCTCCGGTATAAATTAGAATAAAAAGCAGAATCAGAATTAGATCTTAATGAGGTAGAATATTGCTGTAGGTCACTTCAACAAATCGATAGATATCATGAAGCAATTTAGTATATCTACAAGGGCTATGTAACTCTAAACCTCTATTACAACAAACTGCAAACGAAAAAAAAAAAAGACATCTTTTCCTGGGGATAGCAGTGTCGCGACACAGCTCAAGTAACCGAGGCTTACATTCATGTACCTAGGTTTTCTCCAGGTTCTCTGGTTTCCTCCTACCTGCCAAGAAATCCCAGTTAGTGGAATGGCAACTCTAAATTGCCCCCAATGTAAATGAGTCCTTGTGGGTTCCAGTTGTGAAATGGGCTTGCCAAACTATAATTGCTCCTCATCCTGTTTTACCTCTCAGCAACCTTCAAAATCATCAAACACAAGATCCTGTTCCCCCACATGAGCCTTGGAATTAGACGTATAGCATAGTGGTAGGTCACTTCTTACCTAGAAGGATGATATCAGGTGACACGGAGAATCTGCACCATTCAGATTCTACACTGGTGTCCCACAGGTCTCAGTTCTTGGCCTTCTTCTGTTGCCGCTGTATACACACACTCTCAGTGAGGTCATTTACTGCTATGCTGATTAAGTCATCCTCCCATTTCCTCTTTCAGATACAAATTTTTCTGAAAGTGATAGATTAGCACCTGACACTAAATCCCAGCTGTCTTATATCGCTGTAGATACATATGCAGGTCAAGATCCTATGATCACTCCATCTAGAAGCACACGCAACCTTGCGGTAGTCCTGAACAACTGACATTTTGTCTTTACTGACAACCTGATTGATCCTTTACATCAGCAAGAAGACTGGGATTTCTCTCCACAGAAGCCACTCGGGTGTTTTTCTTCAACTGCTTGTCTTCTGGCAGGTCTTCCCCTGCGCACCATCTAACCGATTCAACATGCAGCTACACGACTTCCTGTCAATCTCCTAATGTTCACCACTCCATGTCTGTACTCTTTCCACTGAAATAATGTAATTGCCTTATGCTTGTCTACAAAGTCATCTGAAGGCATTTACCCAGCCCTGCTTTGCAGCCCTTTTCGTTCAAGACTCCAGCACAGCTCAAATTGTCCTCCCTCCACCCCTGCCCCAACCCTCAGGAGATATGCATCAGACTTATTTGTACTAGCACTCAGTCGGTGGAATTACCTTCCTCTCGCTGTTTGAAAGGCTGAGTCACTTGTTGTCACTAAACCTTTAGCGCTAAAAAAAATCTACTTGCACAAGCTTTGTTGCTGTAGCAACTCACTGTACGAACTCCCCTCTAAGAGGATTTTAGCTTGCTAACATTCTCAGATTCTGATTTTAGCTAGGATGAGAAACGATTTTGTCCATAATGACGTCATTATGGACAAAACTGTTTTTGTTATGCAAGTTTAACACATTTTAATATTGTCTCCATTATGTGAGACCAACAAAATATGACTTTTCTTCCCCACGCAGACTTGTATTCCTTTAAAATCTTTTGTCCACACATGTGCGTGAACAAACTTAAAAATTTTATGGCCTGGTATCATATCAGGCACGTGGCAGGAGGGATTTGCCTTCTTACCCTCCCCCTTGTCTCCAGTCCTGGGCACCATTTTCACTGAAATCCCTTTTCCTAGAAAAATGCACTTCCACAAAGGGACATGGGGGAGGGGCAGTAGATCATTTGCATTTACAGCAACAGAAAGTGAAACAGCCGGAATTTCAGGAATGCCACGATGCATATACTGTATCTGAGTAGTATTTTAGTTGGAATGTTAACATACACGTTGGAGACCTGTTTAATAGGAGCATAATATGGCCTCTTTAAATGATTTAAATGTAAATCTAAGGACCAACAACAAGGATAATGTTTTATTGGGGGAGACAAAACCATTCCACACTCCCTAATTTCCACTGATAGTACCTACCCTGCCCATGCCACTTCAGGAAAGAGGGGGATGTATGAGTGCCATTAGTGAGTTCCTCCAGTGATAAATCATTGAATTTGCACATAACCATAAAGTATGGAAATCTGTACTGCACCAAACTGGAATTAGGCTTAAGTAAGTCAGTTCAAAATAATATTAATCAATTTAACCTAAACAAAATTCCCATCGTTTGTTTTTCCATGTTGTTTTATGTGGCTTTGGAATAACACAAAGGACACAATGATGAAGTATGTGTCTTTAACCAGAGACATTTTATCTTAATTTCTGCATAGTGTGCATTCTGCTTTCAATGGCTGAATGAGAAATATGTTTAGGCAATTCATTTGACAATTTTTTTCATTTCCAGAATGCTCCTTCTTGAACATTGTAATTTTTAACAGTTGATTTTGACCTCAAGGTGAAACATCATTAAAAATGTCTTTTTTATTATTATTTTTGTCTGTTTTATGGTTACTATTAAATCTTTTATGGCATGTCTGATTTTTTATAGCTTTGTAAAATGTGGTTGTGATCGGATTGTGAAGATGCTTTAAACTGAATGAACATAAAACCTCATAACTTTTAACCCTAAATCATGATTAATACCAAGTTTTTGACTTTTTGTTTTTTTTTATAACACACTCATTCTAACTTATAACTATATGGGCGTGTGTGTGTAATAGAATACACACACGCCCATATAGAAAAGTAATACACTGCCTGGACAAAAAAAGTTACTGAAGAGATTAGAAAATATTAGAACTGAGTTAAGAACCCTCCAACACATTATTAAAACCTGGAAGGTTAGTGCTCAACCGTCAACTTCATGGAAGAAATGAGGACGGGAAAAAGCATGAATGAAGATCACTTAAAAACTTGGTTAAGTTACATGGTAAAAAAGAAATCAAGAGTGAAAGTAAGAGTATTTTCATACACACACAATGTGATGAGAACTCACAGGACTGGGATGAAACAGCTGTGTGTCCATAAGAAAACCACTTGTTATTGAGACTAAAGCATAAAGATTGAACTTTAGAGCAATGGGAAAATGTCATGTGGTCCCAATTGAGCCTATCCCAGAGCGATGAGCTTGACAAACTGCGAAGAGAAGCAGATGAAGTGATGCATCCATCATGCTGTTATGATCTGGGGTTGATGCAGTTAGTCAAGTCTAGGCTCAGCAACATTATGTGGCAATAAAATAAAGTCAGCTGACGACCTGAATGTACTGAATAACCCAGGTTATCACATCTATGGAGCTTTTATCCCATATTCCAGAAGCATGAGCAAGTTCTGGGAGCATGAGGAAGCATTTTCACACTTGAACTGGACACAACATGGTGTAGTGTAATCAAAGCAAAAGCTGACTGAATGAAATCTTTGAGTGTGTGAGTTTTTTTTGTTTGTTTGTTTTGGCCAGGCAGCATGCATAGAACATTTCTGTATGGGTGGAACATATTAAAAATGTGTAGTTGATAAAAATTACAAATGTGTTTAGCATTTATGGAGGACCCCAAAGTCAGCACTTACCCAGTAACATGCAGCAGTAAAGCTATAAAAACTTTTTTTCAGATGCAGGCAAGGTGGGGCCTCCATAGATCAGACTTGTCCAGTACATCCCATGGATGCTTCCACAGACTGACAGCTGGGGAATTTGGAGGCCGGATCAACAGCCTTGAACTCTTTGCCTGTTAAATTAGGCCACACCGGTTTAAACAAGCTCTGCGATTCTAAAATGTTCTCAGAACTGTTTCCGTAGCACATTTCTGATTTCCAGTTCTAGAGTTTGTCCAAATAGATGCACCCTGTGCCACAGCGAGGAGCTACAGACTATCTAGACTAGACTAGACTAAACTATTGAGAAACACTGAGACTACAGCTGAATTTTTTTATTTTTTTGCCCTTTCTCCCATTCTTCCTTTCTTTAAACCTGATCCTTACATTTGGGGCAACTTTGGTATCTTTTTATTTGTTCCCTTTATTCCTTTCATACTGCATCATCTACAGGAACATAACGTGATGTCATTTAACTAGTCAGATCTAGGCCTTCTTATCTTTCTGTTATGAAGGAAGGAGTCAGCTCTGATTGGTGACCTGAGCAGGATGATCTCACCCAGCGCAAAGAGGTGGAATTCCATCACTTCGCATATGTTTATTTAATCACTTCCAGTATATAGCCTGAGTAATTGTGCCAGACTCAGGCTTCGATTTGAAACAGGAGCTAAGCCAATAGAATTAGTGCAGGATGCAGGCCATATTTGTTTTTGCCATCTGGATCTGGAGGAACTTTAAAATGTGAAAGCAGCAGTTTTTTATCCCCTGAAGATCTGGAAAATATTACCAATAAACATGCGCCAGGCTCCATCTATTACTGAGTTCTCAGTTCTAATGGACCTCATTCTTTCCAATTGTTCGATGGTATATACAGAAATTCAACCTAGGTCCAGATTACATCTAGGCAAGGGTACTAACATGAAAATTTCTCCTGTCTTGCATTCATTTTTTTTTTGTTGTTGACATCTATCAACCCACTTCTTCACCATAGTTACAGATGAAATAAACAGCCATTTACTTTAAATATATACTTTTTTTTAGCCGGTATTGACTGCCAATTTAAGTCAGTTATCAGTCGATATCGCCAGCACTTGCCAGAGCCTGGCATTTCTCCTGCGTATGTTTGGGTGTCTTTTGGGCGAGATGTTCGATTGTTTGAAACTTAAAGCCAGAATCAATACCCACAGCAGAGTAACACACTGTCCACACAACTCAGGTTACACACAATCACAGTATAGAGTTTAAAATAGATCAAACCCATCATGTAGTGGTTAGTATTTTGGTTTAAAGATGAAGGTTTAGCAGCTTAGGGATGTGGTTAAACAGTAAGCAGCATTTGAAGTTCAGTGTAAGAGTTCAACATGCATGTTCAATAGAATTTCTGCTTTAAGATGCATGTTGTACAGAATTCTATGCAGTTTCATACAGTAGAATTCTATAGACCTGCAGTATGATTCTATAGAATATCTGCTTCAAGATGCAACTTCTGTTGAATGTTTACTCAATTCCATTGAGCTTAATGGATGTAAACGTCTACTTCAATGTGGATGTTCTATAGGATTCTATCAAACATCTGTGTCAACATACATCGGAAAGAAAAAGTATGTGAACCTTTTGGAATTTCGTGGTTTTCTGTAATAATTTGTCATCAAATGTGATCTGATGTTCATCTTAATCAGACAAATACTGATACAAACCACTCAAACTTTTGGAGTTTGCTCCGCACAAGAAGAATACGCTAATGTGAACCATGTCTCGCCAAAAAGAGCTTTCAAAACGAGCTTCTATGATCCAGAACTGTTGATTTACATTAAGCTGGAAAGGGTTACAAAGTGATTACAAAGACTTCAGAATTCAGCATTCTACAGTTAGACAAATGGAGACACTTTGGGACTGTGGTTACTCTACTGAAAAGTGGGCGCCCGCCCAGTCAAAATGACCCATAGAGCATAACAAAGACTCATCAATGAGGTAAAGAAACAACCATGAGTGACAGCCAAAGATTTGGAGGCATCATTGGAACATCATTGGAACATTTGTGTTCATGAGTTACAGTACGTGAAACACTGAGCAAGTAGGGTGTCCATCGCAGGACACGACAAACAAAGCCGCTGCTCACCAAAAAGAACATTGCTGCATATCTGAAGTTTGTGAAAGAGCACATTGACCTTCCATAGCGGTATTGGCAAAATGTTTCGGGCACTGATGAAACAAGGATTGAACTATTTGGAAAGAACATGTAGCACACATCTGATGTAAAACAGGGCACTGCATATCATCATGAAAACATCATCCCAACCAATCCCAAGGTATGGTGAAGGAAACCAGGAAATTAGGATTTAGTACTGCTTTACTGTATCAGGGCGTGGCCAGCTTGCAGTCATAGAGGGGAAGATGAAATTCCCAACCATCTAAAAAATTCTTCAGGATCATGTGAGAATATCTGTACGTCAGCTGAAACTCTGTAGAAGTTGGGTGATGCAACAGGACAATGGAGCAAGTCCACAACAGAATGGCTTCAGAAAAACAAAATCCGCCTTTTAGAGTGGCCGAGTCAGAGCTCAGACATCAACCCAATAGAGATGCTATGGAATGACTTGAAGAGAGCCATACACATGAGATGTCCAAAGAATATGACAGAGCTAAAGCAGTTCTTCCAGAACGAATGGGATAAAATTCCTCCTGAATGATGTGCAGGTCTGATCCACAGCTACAGGAAGCTCCTGGTTGAAGATAATGCTGCAGGAGCGGAGTCAACCAGTTATTAATTCCAAGGGTTTTTTTTTTTTCACTACCATTTTGAATGTTGAATGGACATGAAAAATCAGACTTTTGTGTTATTATTTTAGGCACATTATATTTGTTAGTACGCTTGACTTGAAGGAAATTCCAAAAGGTTTACATACTTTTTCTTGCCACCCTACATGTTCTAGAAAATTGTATGCAGTTCCAAATAACTTTATAGACCTGCAACAGGATTCACCAGATTTATTTCTAGTCAACTGCTGCTTCAACCTGCATATTCTCTGGAATTTTTACTCAGCTCTACAGAACTTTACAGACCTTTAACAGGATTTCAATGTTTGCTTTGAAAGGCATGCTGTATTGACTTTGCGATCAGTTCTATAGAATGCTGAATTTCTGCTTTGACCTGCATGTTCTGCTGAATTGTTATCCAGTTGTAAAGAACTCTACAGACCTGCAACAGGAGTCGATAGAACGTTTGCTTTAAGATTGTGTGTTGAATTTTTACACGGATGTGGAGAACTTTGTAGGCCTGCATAGGACTATATAAAACGTCTGCTTTGAGATTCATGTGCTACAGATGTTTTACACATTTGTAGACTACACTATACAACTTCTTTATATTCTGGAGAATTACAACTCCAGTCTCTATAACTCTATTGAATTTAGACCTTATACTCAATTAATTAGAATTCATTTTGTCCTTTTTCTAATTCTTCTAATTTCTATGTTCATTACTTTAAAAATAGATTATCTTCCTTCTTCTGCATTAGAATGTTTTCCTACATATATTATGTACAAACGTTTTTTAATGTTACATAAAAATTCTGTAGACTCTGTTCTATAGACATTCTTTATAAAAATTTTTGAAGGGTTAAGATTAGGGTTTGAGGACTAAGCTTAGTCAGAGGAGCAATGGTTCCAGATGGGAGAAGATGATAACAGGAAATTTATAGCATGGACACTTCGTGAAGCCCATGAAGTAGTGAGCCATATGAAATCCCATTCGATTTTGCCACTAGGAGTATTTGTTCTGGCCACAAAACATAATATTTAATACTGAGAACACTATCTCTACAGTCAGGCATGGTGGTGGCAGCATCGTGTTGAGCGTTCCTCTTGGCCTCTTGGATGTTTCTCTGCATACTAAGTGATGTATATTTTCTGAGAATCTTTACGCATTTACTTTAGCACCTTACTAAGGCGCTTAGTGTATTCCTTTGTGTATTCCCTATGAACGCTTATTTCAATACAGCAACTCTCCATCACCTTGTTTATAAAAATAAATAATGACATGCGACACATGGGAATAAAAAGTAAGGCTTTACACCAGGTGCGACTGTCACTGTAATAAATGGCGGGATAGTGTGGCTCTGCTTATATGCTATTTTTCCTCCTGAAAGCCTCATGGGAAGCACACTAGGAAAGGCAACAAACCCTTTTTTTAACTCCTTATCCTTCTTGACTTGTCTGTTCATTTTTGTGTTTTGCTTTAGTGTTCAGTTAGCTACATCACAAAAAGATTTGCAGGAGTGTGTGCACGGTTGGGTCATGGTTTGTGTCATGGTGTCGGTTTTCAATTAATAACACACACTTACAATAACACAACTCAAGTTGAGTTTGGTTTCTTGAAAGGGTAGAAAACACTGCACACTTCTCATGTTTGATGGATATTATAAAGCTTGAACTTCATACTACCTCTTATAAGCGTTAGCAACAAAACCACACACATTTCAGCCTCATAGACACACTCTAGATGTTTTTAATATTAGCATTCACATGGCTTCAAATGATTCTATAGAACTTCCGTGTCTACATACTGTACAGTTCTACAGAATTTTATGCAGTTTCATATAACTATAGACATGCAATATGATTTAACCAATTTCGGCTTGAAGACACATTTTCTACTGAATTTCAATAGACCTCCATTAGTACTCTATAAAACTGTCACTTCAACCTGCATGCTCAATAGAATTTTTATTCGGATCTACAGAACTCTATAGACCTGCAGATTCTATTTGAGATGCATGTTGTGTTGCAAGAACAGTATTGTCAAGTGCATTTGTAAAACCCATCAAGCACATGATGAAACTGGCTCTCATGAAGACCCCTTCCCAGGAAAGCGAGACCAAAACTTAGCTCTGCTGCAGAGGAGTTCGTTTAGAGTCACCAGCCTCAGAAATCACCAATTAACAAACAGCACCTCGGATTAGGGGCGTTATGAAGCTTTACAGAGACTTTACAGTAGCATACACATATCAATTGTTCAAAGAAGATGATTGCATATTTTGAACACCTTCAGCATTGCTTTACAATGTAGAAGGAAATAAAAAATCAGGAAAGCCTATGTGATTAGAAGTTGTGTCCAGACTATTGACTGGTCGTGTATAATCAAACACACTTGAAACACAACTGACTTGGGTTCCCCAGTTATTAGTCACTGCTTGTCAACCCGCATGGATTCGAAGATGACCACACTGCGCCACATTGCTCCTCTAAGTGACCCATAAGAAACACACCGCAAATTTCCTCCTGAAGTGCCTCGGTGATCATAATGTCGGATTCCTCCTGACATTTCTAACGTGACTTGGTTTATAAAACTCTGCATCGCCTCCCAATCAAACGCTGCGTACTGAGCAACAGCGCAGAGCGTGTCGAATACACACAGCAAGCACGTCCAGCATGTGGACGCAGAGTCTCAGTACTAGTGTAGCATCAGGTTATATTGTTTGTGTGTGTTTGTGTGTGTGTGCGCGCGCACCTGCATTGCATACGCACTCTCATACATCTGCACAGGTTATACACCATGTTACTGAGCATGTGTAGTTTTACACACACATACGTGCAAGGCAAATGCAAGTAGAGCTCCAGGTGCAATGACTAGCTTGGGAAATGTTTGACACACACACACACACACACACACACACACACACACACACACACTTCCCTTAGGCCTTACTTTGTGTGTTTAAAAATGGATGCATAAACACAGACCCAGACATCTGAACACAGCACACAAACACACACACAGCACACACACACTCACACTCAGGACACTGGGGTGCAGTACAGTGAATGTATGGACACACACATACACTCACACACATATACACTTATTACACTGGGGTGCAGTACAGTGAGAGTGCACTCACACACACACACTCAGGACACTGGGGTGCAGTACAGTGAGTGTGTGCATGTTAATCACCAAGAAACCAACACACACACTTCCCTTAGGCCTTTTTTCCCAAATGGACACATACACACATATTCAGACATTAGAACACAACATACACACACACAACACACATACACAGATGTAAACAGTCAGCAGTGTGTTACACTTTGTGTGTGAGAACAGTGCGAGCCCCTCATCGGCGCGAGTGCCGCAGTCTGCACACACACACACACACGCGCGCGCGCACACAGCAGCGCGAGCCCCACATCATGTACCGCCCTGCCACGCGCCGCCCCGCGCGCGCCACAGTCATAACCCACCCAACACACAAACACACACACACACTCCCTATCCCACTGTCATTCTCACCTGCAGCTTTGTCCTTGGTCTCCATGTCACTGTCTCTATCGCTCTCTCCCTCTCTCTGTCGGTGTCACGCAGGAGGAAGAGGATGATGATGACGAAGAAGAAGAAGCTGAAGACGGGCGGCTCCCTCGCGCACTCTCGCTCTCTCTCTCTCTCTTCTTCCCTTGCTGCTCGCGAGGATGCTCTCATGCGCGCGCGGAGTCACGTGGATGCGGGATCGCCTCTGCCGTTAGGGCCGTTAATTCCGTTTCTGTCTGCAGGCGCGTGCGGTGGGTGACCTGCGTGCGCGCGCGTGTGTGTGTGTTAGAGGGAGAGAGAGAGAGAGTGTGTGTGTGTGTGAGAGAGAGTGTGCTGCAGACGCTGGTGTGACGTCACGAGTTTGATATCGTCACCCAAAAATCAAAGAAAAATGGGAAATGGAGCAGAATCTCTACATGTCCGATTTATATCCCGTGTAGTGCATAAGTATTCACCCCCCTCTTGAACTTTTTATCTCCCCCACGGAGCCAGAAACAGAAATTAAGGGATGCATCCTGAACCTACACATACAACAACAAACATAATTGGGGGTATTTGGTAGGACATCCACAGGTGGCACAATTGCTTAGTGGTTATCACTGTCGCCTTGAACCTCCAGGGTTGGGGTTTGATTCCCCATGTTCTCCACACGCCACACAGCATATTGGGTGAGAGATGCTCCCCATCATTCAGAGGTTCTGTACCTTGGCATACGAGGCGAGTTCTTAAAACAAAATTTCGCATTGCAAACTGCATTTTCCCGTAGGAAATCATGTAAATGCATATAATCCATTCCATCACACAGAAACATTACCAATGTTACCAATTGTCAACACTATAATCAAATTTTTGCACATAAAAACAATCAAAACATTTTGAAAAGACATTTAAATGAAGTGAAATATGAAATGAATAGACAATAACTTAACCTTCATTTATGATTCCTCTTGCCAATGGTTGCTTTAAAAAACGAACTGAAACAACAGGAAACCCACCAAGCATGGGGAGAACGTGTAAACACCACGAATCAAACCCCAACGTTGGAGGTGCAAGGTGACAGTGTCACTTAGCCACCATACCGCCATTATTACCTCTGGTGCTATTGTTCGCCACCAGAAGTCAGATAATTAGATGAGATCTTACCTTTTTGCGATAAAGATCTGGAAGGCACCAGAGTTTTTCTATACAGGGTGGCAATAAGGCAAGGATCCATGACAGAAAATTGTTTATTAATATTTAAAAGTATAAATTACAGCCAAAGCTTACAATGCTTAAAAAGCCTTGAATTTAGCACCTCGAATACAAGAAGATCCCAAAGAAGAAGAAAAAAGTTGAGTGGACTTTTATACCCCTTTTTCACCAAGGCAGTTCCAGAGATAGTTTGGCGTACAGTGTATAACAAATATATTCACACTAAGTAACTAAGTACTAAATATAACCTTAAGGTTTGCTGCTTAAAAAAAGCGATATAAATCATATGGGATGAACTGTGTGACATAGAGGAGCCTAGAAAAGTGAGATGCATCTCACACACACAAGAAGAAAATTTTAGCCTTGGCCAATTCAAGAAATATACAAACTTGAGGAGAGATGCCACATGAGGAGCCGAGCATCTAAACTGATATCACTGGCTAGACGAGGAGGTGGAGAGGATGGAGAGACCTGACGCCTCTGAGCAAGAACCACACCAATTGGCAAATTGGTGCGAGGCACATAAATAGCGATACACCTGTTAAACGTCACCTTTGCAGGAAAATCAGTCTTTGTGCCAACCGTCTGAGTCCCAACAGAAACAACGGATTTGATCGAATCGGTCTGGGTCACTGCAGATGCTATCCATGCTGTCGATATGGTTACTCTTGCAGGTGGGCTTAGCTAGGAGGAAGGCATAGAAAGGAGTAAGAGTAAGAGACATGAGCAAGTTACGAATGCTAAAGAACTAAAGGTTTAACACAAATGGAGATGCTCAGCCATGGTCTATCTCCGAGTGACTGATGACATAGGCCCAGAACCAGGGGACTGTATGAAAACATGAAGCACATAATAAGGAAAAAGGATTATAATAGGAAATTTATAGAAATGACATACGCCATCTAGTGACAGGAACAATAATGTAATACAGGATGGCAGAAGAGTTAGATTATAAGATTAGATAAGATAATAGACAATGGGCAACCTTGACGGTCGGAAGTAAGAAAAAAATAAAAAGACCAGGTGGACCAAATTTGGTCAAAGGAAGTATGAAAAAATAGAAACCAAGTAACCGGAACAGTGACCAAAGTTGGTCCCTGGCAGTAAGAAAAAAGGGAAAACTAAGGGAGGAGACAGTTGAGTTCCTCCCTCAACCAATAGTATAAAATAGGCATTAACAGTGGAAGATAAAAACATCTCACACAACATACACGCACGTATACAGTAAACGTGATGACATGACCCTCTAGCCCTTGGAAAAATAAAGCCAGTGGACAGTTGACTTAATAACTCTGCTGCTGTCACACTCTTCATGTCTCACTCGTACTGCTGCTATCATATCCACATGCCATATCTTTACCCTCCTATACTTTTTATATGTTTTTACACATATTTATATATTTATACAATTACACTTTGCACATTCTCATTTAAATATTTGATATATTTCTATTGTAATAAATTTGTACATTGAATTTTTTTAATTTTGCATTTTTATTTTTACTTGATTTTTAAATTTTTTTTCGGAAATTCTATCTCTAGTTTAATTGTATTCTCCTATTGCAATTTTCCTTTTATTGTAATGAAATATTTCTATCTTTTGATTCTTTCTTGTTTTTCCTTTTCAGGTCATGAAAAGTTGTATAAGCATTGCACTGTATAATATACGTACTGTGTATGGTTGTGTACATAACATATTTGATATCCGGTTGTTAGTTCCAAAGTTTTCTTGGGTCTAAAAATAAAAAAAAATGTTAAAAAAGAGGGAAAAAAATGATATGGAAAAATGCCTACTGGGCCACAATTCTGCCTTCCACCAAACATCAATTATGAAGGAAGGCATTAGTCAGAGAGGCGGCTAAGTGGGCACGGGGAACTCCGAAGGAGCTGAAGACAGCCAGAGTTCCATCAGTAGGAGGTGTTTACAGGACATCAATAATATAGACACATCCTCAAAGCTGGGCTTTATGGGGAAAAAATGGGGATCATATCATAAACACCATATAGGATTTCATATTCACGTACTCATATTCTTACAAAGTAATTAATACAGTATGGCCTAATTTTACTAGGGATGTAGTGTGGGAAAGTCCTTTAACAACCCCATAAACACACTTTTACAATATGTTGCGTTTATGGAACAGCTACTATCGACAAAATCTGTTTAAAGACGTCAGACGTCAGTTTTTATGTTTGTGTATTCTCATTTGATTTCTTCAGTCACCGCTCCAAAAGGTAGTTCCTGTAGGGTTTAGAGTGAACTCTTGCCAAGCATTGAACATTTTCTTCTCTCATTAGCGAAGTTGACTGAGAAGCTGTTTGGTTATTAAATTATAGAGAGAAGTGCATTCCTCCTAATTCATTTTATGACTCAATAATTGCCAAATGTACTCACTCACTCACTGTCTATACCACTTTATTCTATATCCAGTATTGGAGGCGGCCCAGAGCCTATTCCAGGATACTTAGGGCATGAGGCGTGGTACACCCTGGACCCTACATACGCTTACATGCTACAGGCAATTAGCCTAATGTGCATGTCTTTGGACTATTGGAGGAAAGTGGAGCATCCAAAGGAAACCCAGCAAGCACGGGGAGAACATGCACACAGACCCGAGGCGGAAATCGAACCCTCGACCCTGAAGGTGCAAGGCAATAATGCTAATTACTACACCACTGTACTGCCATAGAGAGAGAGAGAGAGAGAGAGAGAGAGAGAGAGAGAGAGAGAGTCAACTAAATGTAGACATATGTTATTTATTGATATATATCGTAATATTATGATATTATTATTAATATTATATAAATATAATATACATCATACTATCAGATTGGTACACAGTCATGTTGGAACAGGAATGGGCCGTCCCCAAACTGTTCCCACAAAGTTGGGAGCATGAAATTGCCTTAAATGTCTTGGTATGCTGAAGCATTAAGAGTTCCTTTCACTGGAAGTGAGTTCCAACATGACTGCGCACCAGTGCACAAAGCGCAGTCCATAAAGACATGGATGAGCGAGTTTGGTGTGGAAGAACTTGACTGGCCTGCATAGAGTCCTGACCTCGACTCGACAGAACACCTTCGGGATGAATTAGAGCGGAGACTGCGAACCAGGCCTTCTCGTCCAACGTCAGTGTCTGACCACACAAAAGCGCTTCTGGATGAATGATTAAACATTCCCATAAACACACTCCTAAAGCTTGTGGAAAGCCTTCCCAGAAGAGATGAAGCTGTTACAGCAGCAAAGGGCCAACATCATATTCAACTCTATGGATTAAGAATTGGATGTTACTCAAGTCCATATGCATGTGAAGACAGGCGAATAAAAACTACATTAGGCAATGTAGTGTGTATAAATTTATATCAGCCAACAAAGGCAGCTTTTGGCAGTAAATAAGACGTCCCTGTGGAGGAAGAGACATGGTGGAGAGTAGCTAAGCTATTTGGCGGGACATAAAAGGTGCAACGAAACCCGAAGAGCAGACAACACGCCAGAGAAAATCTGACGATGAAACTGAAAATGAGACAAATAAAAAGAAAAGACTGCTCAACAAATAGTGGAAGTCAGGTCGAGACTGGCTGGTACATGATCCAGCCAAGGAAATCACACAATGCACTGACTGTAGGATGTACGTTGGTGAAAGAGTGAAGGGGTCGTTTTTTGCCGTTGGGATTAGCAAAGTCAAAAATATCAAGGACCATGAAATGTCTGTTGGTCCTATTGGTAGTATTTGGATTGAATGGGTGACGACGGCTGGTTCTCTACAGCACAGTGTGGCGTGTGTACAGCACAGTGTGAAGTTCCTGGTCCTCATGAAGATTCCAGAGCTTGAGAAGTTTAAATCTACCCCTCTCCTCCAGTCTATCAGTTATATTTCAGAAACACGCATAAAATATAAAAACAAGTGGTTTTTAAATTAAACCTTGAATCTAGAGCTGGGAGATTTAATCAGTTATCCAATTTAATCGATTCTTTGTTGGCTGTTTCAATTCAATTGAATCATCCATTTGGTGTTCGATTCGGAATCGCTTCAAATGTTTATAATCAATTAGCAAATTTACAAATGGTAAAGATAAAAAAAAAGAATTATTTTAACATATACAACAATTATTACAATTATTATTATTATCATTATTATTATTATCATTATTATTATTATTATTATTATTATTATTATTATTATTAATAATAATAATAATAATAATAATAAATAAATACCTAATACTGAAAAATGATTCAAAACTCAGAGGGAAGCTCTTCAAGGCTCTCGGAATCAACTGTGTAACTCAGTGGACGTGGTGACACTGTGTGTTATAAAAATAGCTGCAGGGTTAAGTAAGTCTGAGTGTGTGTCTGTGTGTAGGGGGGTGACGTGAGGTGAGCTGCAGATGTACAGATAGATGCTGAGGCAGCAGGAATTAAAAATAGCTTCACTACACACACACACACACACACACGCACACACACACACACACACACACGCACACACACACACACTCACGGATAACCCAGTGGTGTTCAGTCCACTGTCAGTGCACTATAGAGCAGTTACACACTGCTGATTTTTCCCTATCAGCAGTGTCAGCTTGTACAGTACCTAATACCTAATACACACACACACACACACACACACACATACACACACACACACACACACACACACACACACACACACACACACACACACACACACACACACTCAAATGCCACTACATTGTTCATTTTTGTGTGTATGTGTATATGTGTATATACAGTCTTATGCAAAAGTTTAGGCATCCCTGTATAAATAACAGATTTTGGTGATTTTTTTTATTGAAACGATTTTAACACATTCTCTCTTGGAAATGGAAAAAATGCACAAAATTTTTAGCAAACATTGGTGCATAGTTAATTTTTATGTCATAAATTGAACAAAGATAAAAAGTAAAAACATTATTGTGGCACTGTGCAAACGTTTGGGCGCCCTACATATTCAGTACACCTCCTCTGGCAGATATCACAGCTGGCAAACGCTTTTTATAGCCAGCTAAAAGTCTTTCATTTCTTGTACTTGGGATTTTCTCCCATTCTTCCTCGCAAAAGACTTCTAGTTCTGTAATATTCTTTGGTCGTCTTGCATGCACAGCTCTTTTAAGATCTACACACAAATTGTCAATGATGTTTAAATCAGGGGACTGTGATGGCCGTTCCAAAACCTTCAGCTTGCGTCTCTTCATCTAATATTTATTTGCAGTTCAAATGAAAGCTACGGTCATTTACAGATGAAACTGACTGCACGTGAAGCCTTAAATAAATCTGAAATTGTGCAACATTTCGCTACTTCTTTTGGAAGTGTTTTCTCCTTGCGTGCCTATTTTTCTTGCTGCTCTACTCTGCCGCTTTCTTTCCACCCTAGCATGTCTGTTTAAACGCTTTGCCGCTGTGGGGAGACGCGGCGCGAACATAACGTAACGGTGCCAGTCAAGACCAAGAGAATCAGATTAATGAACAGATTAATATTGTTATTATTATTTATGATTAGTTTCGGAAATCATCACTTTAGTACACATGGTGAGCAATAATATAAAAACATATATATTAATTATAAAAAAAAAATGTGCAAGTGGTGTTAGTGAATGTTTGTGTGTAAAGTTTCCACAGACAGATGCCGCTCTTCTGCAACTTGGCAACGTTGATTTTTAAAGATCAGGCGTTCCACATGCTGAATGTTCACGGGAACAACTGCAGTGAGCTCCTATCCACCTCTGCCAGGATCGTCATTCACGGACATACGGCCTTCTTTAAAACATTGGTATTGTTCATATGTTTTACTGTGGAGTCTCATCACCGTACTCTGCAGGAAGTCTTTTGTAAAAGACTTACTCCGACAGTCCAAAAACTTGCAGATTAGGCTAACTTTTTGAGGCATTCCAAAATGGCCTGTGGTGTGTGAATGAGCAGTGTGTGTGTGTGTGTGTGTGTGGGCACTGTGGTGGATTGGCACCCCATCAGGGGTGTACCCATAGTCTCCTAAGTCTCCTGGGATTAGCCCCAGGTCCGCTGCGACCTTTTATCCAGGATAAAGCGGTATAGACGATGAGTGACTGAGTTAAAATGACTATTAACTAAGTTCAACTCCTTTGTCAACTTATCACATCGCCGCTGTTGTAGTTAAAACTATGTATGCTCTCGGGGCTTCCGTACTGGGGCCTAAAATCAGATATTTATATATTACTTATAGCATTGCAGAATTGATCGACTATGCACCGAGGTATCGTGATAACATCGTATCAGCTGATGACTGCTGAGTCGCATCCCTACTCATCACATAAAGCAGCTGCTGGTCTTGAAGGTTGACAAGCAGCAAGTAAGCAGCCGTTTACAAGAAACTTCATGACGAGTCCCGGTTTGACGTGAACTGAATTATCTGAATTAATGAGACTTTAGTTTCACTAATTCATTAAGCAAATGCGAGAGCTCTTTAAATTAATTAAGTCACATCATTTTTATTATTATTGTTGTTGTTGTTGTTGTTATTTATTACACACCATTCTAAAAGAGCAAATGCTAACGTGATTATTTTTATGATTTGTGTTACTAAAAGAAAAAAGAATTAGTCTAAAATTATATTATTATATTTATGACTGAAAAATTATTTATATATATTTTTAAGAATAATTATACTTTTTTTTCCAGCGAGAAAGCAAAAGCGGCATGATGTAATATCCGGAAGTGGGTGTGGTCTCCATATTGACCCGGAAGTGGACGGCGGTTGCTATCATGGCGTGGAGAGGTGGATGTGTAGTGAGATGGGTTAAAGAGGAGTTTATCACACAGTCGAGTCGGAGAAACGGGTAATTATTAAATCTAGTTTTTATTTTAGAGTTTAAATTTATTTTAGAGTTTACATTTATTTAAAAAGAATATTTCGAAATTATCGTTTATCTGTGTGTAATGTCTGCTACATGTTCCTGTGACCCCAGTGTCAGTTTTTCAATGTATTAGTCCATTTTTAACACTTTCCTCTTCATGACATTTCTGGTATTTTTTTTTATGTGATTTCTGTAAATTTGGTATCTAAAAATAATATTTACTATATAACGAAACAAGTTAGTTCCTGTTTTTCTTAAGTTGTGGTTACTGTTTAAACTGTGGTGACTTTTGAGAAAAGTTTCTTTTTTGAAATTCAACAAAATAAAAATAAAGAAAATAAGCTTGTACATTCATGAGAAATTACTTGTCGTAAGCAAAAAGTCAGAAAACCAACTGTTTTGTGATGAAGCTCTGACACTGGAGACTCCTTACATTAAATGTGAATTCGATGAGCCCACACCTTCAGATTCAAGCTGGGGTAGAATTGAACCTTCTGCTCATTACATATAAATCTGTAAATTGTTGTATGTGATGAGTCGTGATGTGAATCACCAGTCACCTCCTGATACGATATTATCACGATACCTAGGTGCAGATTTGATTAAAATTGCATTTCCATAAGTATCACGATTTTATAAATTTAAAAAATGTTTTTTTTTTAAGCTTTAAAAAAAAAACAAGCTTAGGTAATTAAATGTAGCCCATTCCTTGTAACATTAGTTTTCTCACTTAAAAACAACAACAACAATACAACCTAACGTCAAATACAAGAATTTAACATTTAACTTCGATTCAATTAAACACAAAAGAAAATTGAAAAATCTGCATTTTAACAGCAGCAGGCATCTCTGTCATTCGCCATAATAATTATTTTTTAAACAAACTTACCTACCACATGGGATGAAAATGAGTAAATAGTTCAGAGTGCACTACGTTTAGGATTATAAAGGAATGGCTGCGTTTGACCTCCTCAAAGTCCATCATTGTCACAAAACTCAACCCTAGACTACTTCGGAAAAAGGCACATCGGAGGCTGTGAGAAACACATTGTATGGCATCTCTGAAGCCTCTGCGCTCTGTACAGAATCGTTTCTATCTGAGGCTGATCAACGGTCATTGGCAATCAAACCGAAAACTAGCCAATACTTGTTTAAAAAAAGAAAACTTATTTTGGAGTCAGTGTGAATCACCTTTGTGTGTGTGTTGGTCAGGTTTTTTCTCCTCCACCAGCAGAGATGTGGTTTCAGGAAAGTGGTGAAGAGGGTGGACCCAAAGATGGAGGCGGAGCAAGCAGAGGTGCTGCAGAAAAAAGGCGGGACTCCAGTGATAGAACCGCCCACTCCATCGCAGCCTAAGAGATCGATAAGAAGACTGGTCAAGCCGCTTGTGTTCACTATAGGGGTAGGTTGAGTGTTGTGTAAATGTGTGTACAGATGTGTGTGTATTGGTTAGTCACTGACTCCAGCTCAGTTTACAGGCTGCTCGTTCGGCACGGCAGCGATCTGGCAGTACGAGAGTCTGAAGTCTCGCGTTCAGAGCTACTTCGACGAGGCGAGAGCCGACTGGCTGGGCAAACTGCGACCACAGAAACAGGGAGACCTACGCAAAAAGGTGTGTGTGTGTTTGTCAGGAACATCGAGGGGCGAAATGTGTGTGTGGATGATTTTCATGACAGTGTGTATTATTATTATTATTATTATTATTATAATTATTATTCATTACTAGATCAATCAATGGTGGAACAGTTTGACTGAAGGACAGAGGAGTGTCACAGGTCAGAGAGACACGTGCACAAACACACATCTTCTAATTTTGTGCTTGTATTCAGTTCTTTATCCAACAGTGTGTGTGTGTTTAGGCATCATAGCTGCTAACGCCCTGGTGTTTTGCTGTTGGAGAATTCCGTCTCTGCAGCGATCGATGATGAAGTACTTCACCTCTAATCCCGCCTCCAGTAAGTAAGCATACCTGTCAATTACTCTTCAGGGGGCGTGGCCTTTCCTAAACTGGCTCTCACACTAGTGGAATTTCAAACTGCAGGTCTGGTTAATTGTTTAGTTGTGTGAATTTGCTCAGTGTGCAGATTAGAGTTTTTTTTTTTTACCGAACAAACAACAACAACAAAAAGGGATCATAGAAGGGATCACATACAGATATTACGTTCTTCTTATACAGTTGTTTTTATAGTACGAGTTACATTCCCATTAGCATTACTTCCATATACACAAATACACATACATATACACATATATATGCATACACATAAAAGGTTTTACAAATACCGGAAAAGGAGGGGGGGGGGTTCATACTTATTGCAAAAACAATTACTAGAAACCTAATTATCTATTTTCCTGTATATGAACCATTTTGACCAATTTTTATAATACTTATCCATGTTTAGTCTTAGAGAGAAGGTGAGTTTCTCCATTTCAGACATGTCCTCTACAATTGCTATCCAATCATCCTTTGTTGGTGGATGCTCTTCCAACCATTTCCTGGTTATTGCTTTTTTACTGGCAACTAATAATATTTTGAGAAGGTATGTGTCTTGTGCATTTAAATCAGTTTGTATGTTTCCTAAATATATAGTACCGAAGCTATTATCAATCCCAAATCCCAGTATTGACTCAATTTCAGGGATGACCGTTAACCAATAGGATTGGATTTTCTTGGTGCAACATGTATCCTTATTTGCATTATCATACTGTAAGCCCCGGATGATCTTTACATTATAACAATTAACACAGAACAGTGAAATGTAAACGAAAAAATAACAGTATCTTCTATAGTCAAAAGTTTCTTCCAAAGTAACTTCTGTTTGGAGAGGGAAATCTTCGGTCAACGAAGGGCCTCCGCAGTGCGAGCTGATATTATACATCAGTGCACTCAGTGAAAACAACTCTTCCAAGTACTCCCAGACAAAAGCAAGGGGGCTATTTCCCTTTTATAAAACTATTAGGCTAAAACTTAAATTAACCCTTGAGGCTAAATTATTTTTTTACGTAATTCAAATCGTATACAGGTATATATCTTTTGAATAAATATTGTCCTTATTATGAGCTATTTTGAATAGTTTTAATAACAGGTGTAACAATTATTATTTACTGAATTTACCCTGAGAGAAAGTTACTTAGTATTTCCAGTGTCTCGGTGGAAATCCTGCAGCCTTTTCCACGCTCTCTCCAGATGTGTCTCGCGCCCGCTGTCTCCCAGGAGATTTTACTCAGCCTCTCCATGGATGCCGATGCAGTGGTCTGTTCCTCTCTAATGCTGGCCGTAGTCACTCCTTCCTTTTTCAGACCACCCATCGCTTCCGTTATGCTGCTACTTAAACTACTGGACCATCCTCAAAAAATACGCGAAGTTTAGCCGGAGGTGGTGTCTGGAAACTGATACCCTTTTCTTTGAGAATCTTCCTTATAGGAGCGAATGCCCTCCTCATCCTCTGGGTTTCCCGCAGGATAATCCTGGTCAATGTACACTCGTTTCCCATTCAGGTGAACTTCCTTTTTCCTCCAAGCCGAGCGAAGCACCAGTTCTTTGGTTTTATATTCTAGAAAGTAGATCACCACAGATCGGGGGTTAGCATTTGGCGGCGGTTTAGGGCCAAACGCTCTGTGGCAGCGTTGTATCCCAAGTTCCGTATCAGGGAGCGATAGTTCCATCTTAATGAAACTTTCAATGAACTCCTGTATGTTATTCCCCTCGGTCTCCTCTGGGATTCTGTGCATGCGTATATTGTTTCGCAGAGATCTTACTTCAATATCTGTCAGTTTTGTCTGCATTTTTTGTTGGATGTCAAGGGTTTGACATACACACGTGGACAAAATTGTTGGTACCCTTCGGTCAATGAAAGAAAAACTCACAATGGTCACAGAAATAACTTTAATCTGACAAAAGTAATAATAAATAAGAGTTCTATGAATGTTAACCAGTGAAAGTCAGACATTGCTTTTCAACCATGCTTCAATGGAATTATACAAAAAATCTACTCATGGAACAGGCCTGGACAAAAATGATGGTACCCCTAACTTAATAGTTTGTTGCACAACCTTTTGAGGCAATCACTGCAATCAAACGATTCCTGTAACTGTCAATGAGACTTCTACACCTCTCTGCACCTCATTGTCCTGTTGCAAGACCCATGACCTGCGACTGAGACCCAGCTTTCTGACACTGGCCAGCACATTTCTCTCTAGAATCCCTTGATAGTCTTGAGATTTCATTGTACCCTGCACAGATTCAAGACACCCTGTGCCAGATGCAGCAAAGCAGCCCCAGAACATAACAGAGCCTCCTCCATGTTTCACAGTAGGGACAGTGTTCTTTTCTTCATATGCTTCATTTTTCCATCTGTGAACATAGAGCTGATGTGCCTTGACAAAAAGTTCCATTTTTGTCTCATCTGTCCATAGGACATTCTCCCAGAAGCTTTGTGGCTTGTCAACATGTAGTTTGGCATATTCCAGTCTGGCTTTTTTATGATTTGTTTTCAACAATGGTGTCCTCCTTGGTCGTCTCCCATGTAGTCCACTTTGGCTCAAACAACGACGGATGGTGCGATCTGACACTGATGTTCCTTGAGCATGAAATTCACCTTGGATCTCTTTAGAAGTCTTTCTGGGCTCTTTTGTTACCATTCGGATTAGCCGTCTCTGATTTGTCATGAATTTTCCTCGTGCGGCCACGTCCAGGGAGGTCGGCTACAGTCCCATGGATCTTAAATTTCTGAATAATATGTGCAACTGTAGTCACAGGAACATCTAGATGCTTGGAAATGGTCTTATAGTCTTTACCTTTAACATGCTTGTCTATAATTTTCTTTCAAGTCTCCTGAGACAACTCTTTCCTTCGCTTCCTCTGGTCCATGTTGAGTGTGGTACATACCATGTCACCAAACAACACAGTGACGACCTGGAGCCCTATATATAGGCCCACTGACTGATTACAAGATTGTAGACACCTGTGATGCTAATTAGTGGACACACCTTGAATTAACGTGTCCCTTTGGTCACATTATTTTCAGTATTTTCTAGGGGTACCATCATTTTTGTCCAGGCCTGTTCCATGAGGTTATTTTTTTAAAATAATTTTGTTGAAGCATGGTTGAAAAGCATTGTCTGACTTTAATTGGTTAACATTCATAGAATTTTTTTAAATGATTACTTTTGCCAGATTAAAGTTATTTATGTGACCATTGTGAGTTTTTCTTTCATTGACCGAAGGGTTCCAACAATTTTGTCCACGTGTGTAGCATTTTTTTAGCTTCAGCACTCCAGTCCTCCAAATCCGTCACTCTCTGTTCGGCCTCCTCCAATCTTTCCATCGCGTCTTTTACATCTGTGGCGATATCATTCAGTTTAAGGTTGATATCCGCTCTGAAGGTTATCAAGTCATTTTTTATGTCTGTCAGGGACGTCTCCTGAAAGATTTTTAACTCCGTCTTCACATCCGAACGGATAGCTTTAATTTCGGCATATATAGCACCGATACTCGCTTGAAAGGGATCCTCGGTCTCGTGCTCACCCGCGTTACCCTCGTTTTCCATTGTTCGTTTCTCATTTTTCTCAGGCTTTTGGGATAATTTGCTTCCAGTTTTAATTTGCTTCTCCCCCTCCATGTTTAGTCGATAAATTCAATGGATATATCAAATTAAATTTGGGGTGTATAATGCTTTTGTCTGGGAGCTCTCACTCTACACTACACTGCCACTCTCTGCGACGCCATACCGGAAGTCTAGAGTTTGTTTAAATAAGCTTCATACCTTCATGTCAGATTGAAGAGAGCAACTTTCCTTATGTGTAATTTGTGAGTACCGAGTAGTATAGTATAAATTATAATCAGACCACACAGATTAAAATCCCAGCACTCACGCATTGTAATCCATAACACATGCTCATAATAATACCGTCGCGCACTTATTGGTGGCTCAGAGGTAGGTTCATCACCTGCCATTCCGAAGCCCCGGGTTCAATTTCCCACCCGAAGCCCAAACCCCAACCACCGGATGCAGTCCCATCAGGAAGGGCATCCAGTGTAAAAACCTGTGCCAAGTAGAGTGAGGATCGGAAGGCCCGCTGTGGCGACTACCCTGACGGGAGCAGCCAAAAGACTTATAACTTTTTCTAATCAAAACAACCACGTTATAATCCTTTTACATGCTGATTTTAATCACAACACTTACTTATTATAGCCCTGACACAAGATCATTATAATCCCAACATGCACTCATTATAATCCATAACATGCACTCATTATAATCCTGCCACGCTTGTTATAATCTCAAACATGCACTCATTATAGTCTCTCACACACGCTCATTATAATCCTGACACACTCGGTATAATCCCATACACACGCTTTTTATAATCCATAAACACACTCATTATAATCCTGACATGCTCATTATAATGAGTGCTTGTGGAGATTATAATGAGTGCATGTTGGGATTATAATCTCCACAAGCACTTGTTATAATCCATGACATGCACTCATTATAATTCCAACAAGCACTCGTTATAAAAATCCTAATATTCCTACACTTGTTATAATCTTCACACACACACACTCATTATGGTCACAGCACACTCATAATAATCCAAACACACACTTATTATGATCATAACAGACAATTATTATATTCTATGCTTTTGGTAAGACGTTCACTCATTGAACTGGAGTATAAATTGTGTGTGTGTGTGTGTGTGTGTGTAGGTGCACTGTGTTGGCCCATGTTGCTGTCCACGTTCAGTCACTACTCATTCTTCCACATGGCAGCCAACATGTATGTATTGTGGAGTTTCTCCTCCAGTGCAGTGAGCATGATGGGAAAGGAGCAGTTCCTCGCTCTCTATATGTCTGCAGGTGGGTGTGTATGTGTCTATGTGCATTTATTATTACAATTAAAAAATCTCAGAGGATCCACCACATAGAAATTCCCGGCATCTATAATATCTCATGGTATCGAGCTTGCACTTGCAAGACTTCATATTTCATGAGGTACAGGCCTCCTAGATAGTGATTATAAACATTTACATACTGAATGAGGTATGGCTGTTGAAGGGTTTGAGTCAGTGTGATGATAATAAGTCACGGTGACTTTTGTGGTACGAGAATTGAACTCCAGCTTGTGTGTGATTATCTGGTGTGAGTATGCTGTTTTTTTTTTTTTTTCAGGTGTTGTCTCGTCGTTTGCTAGCTACCTGAGTAAAATGCTAACAGGAAGGCTAGGGCCTTCGTTAGGAGCGGTGAGTGTTGCAGACTTCATGAGTATTTTATTCTGAATGTTAAAATGACTAACAATTTTGGAAACAAAGGAAATAAAACATCTAAGAGTGAGGTGTTTTTAAGTAAAAAATCAGTGACATGGTGGTTGTAGTACAGCTCCTTTACTGTCACCATTCCAAAGTTGATTCTTTTCCCAGAACTGCATCATTTAAAGTGTTTTATTCCTCTCTTTCCACAATAATTTGCTAGACATTGCAATATTTATGTATTACTTATATACAAGTTTCTGAGATAAAATAATAAACATAGCATTCTTGAAAGGATATTATTATTATCTGTAGTTACTGAAACATCAGTGGCTGTCCTAGCTTTATTCAGCAAGAGCCCACAGCGTAGCACTCGCCGCATGGCACTGGAGAGTGGCATTAGTCGAACATCCCTTCGGCGGATATTAGCTACTCACAAATGGCACCCTTACAAACTCCAGCTACTGTAGCATCTCAACGAGGATGACTCAGATCGGCGCACACAATTTGCAGAATGGGCAAAACAAAAATTGGAACAGGACCCTCAATTCACGCAGAAGATTTTGTTCAGTGATGAGGCCTTTATGTGAATGGTGAAGTTAACAAACAAAAGCACCGCTATTGGTCTGACACTAAACCCACATTGGATAGATCCCTCCAAGACTGTTGGAACAAAAAAAGTGATGGTATGGTGTGGTATATGGGGTACAAAGATAGTGGGGCCATTCTTCATCAATGGAAACCTCAAGGCCACTGGATATTTGAAATTGCTAAATGATGATGTGTTTCCCTCTTTATGCACTGAAGCTGGCACGTTCCCTGAGTTTTTCCAGCAAGATGGAGCACCACCACATTATGGGTGTCAGGTCCGAGCATTCCTAGATGAACAGTTTCCTGAAAAGTGGTTTGGTCGTCGTGGGCCAGTTGAATGGCCCCCAAGGTCTCCCGATCTGACCCCCTTAGACTTTTATCTTTGGGGTCATCTGAAGGCAATTGTCTATGGTGTGAAGATACGAGATGTGCAGCACCTGAAACTACGGATACTGGAAGCCTGTGCTGGCATTTCTCCTGCGGTGTTGCTATCAGTGTGTGAAGAGTGGGAGAAGAGGGTTGTATTGACAATCCATCACAATGGGCAGCACATTGAACACATTTTATAAGTGGTCAGAAACTTGTAAATAACTCATGAAAGAATAAAGTTACGTTAAAACCACCATTGTTTTTCTTGTGAAATTCCCAATAAGTTTGATGTGTCACATGACCCTCTTCCTATTGAAAAAACAAAAGTTGGATCCAAGATGGCCGACTTCCAAATGGCCACCATGGCCACCACCCATCTTGAAAAGTTTGTCCCCTCACATATACTAATGTGCCACAAACAGGACGTTAATATCACCAACCATTCCCATTTTATTAAGGTGTATCCATATAAATGGCCCACCCTGTATATAGAATATGCACAGTATTGGTAAAAGATAGTGATTTTGTTGATGGTAATTACATTTTAAATAATGTAAAAGATGTACTGTACCTTTTTCAGTAACCATAAAATATAAAATTTTTCAGCTAAAGCTCAACTTTTTTTTCATAATTAAACCATAATTTAAATATTTTAGGGATTTAGTTAGCAAAAATTCCATCCACTAGGTGGTGCTATGGGTTTAAATGTTTTCTAAATGAAAGTGCAACATTCTTTATATTAAACATTTCATGTCTGTTTGTGTCAGTCTGGAGCGATTATGACTGTGCTCGCTGCTGTCTGCACAAAGATTCCTGAAGCTAAACTGGCCATCATTTTCCTTCCTATGTACACCTTCACTGCAGGAAACGTGAGATACACACGCACATACAGTATACACATATACACGCTACAAAAGTAACTCAAACATTTTTTTATTTCCTGATACCTTTTGTGATCTTATTTCCTGAACCAGGCACTGAAAGCCATCATTGCCCTGGATACAGCAGGCTTTATTATGGGATGGCGCTTTTTTGATCACGCTGCTCATTTAGGAGGGGCTCTGTTTGGCATGTGAGTGAAACACTTAACTCCAACACACACACTCGCTCCTTTCAACACCTGTACATTATTCATACAATTAGAACTTAATCTGTCTTTGTCTCCCTCCTTGTTTGTGTAAAGCTGGTACATCTACTACGGTAATGAACTGATCTGGAAGAACAGAGAATGGCTGGTGAAAATTTGGCACGATTTCCGGACGCGAGGACCCGGCACCGGTGGCAGTGGATCCCTCTAGAGCATCACGGGCAAAAGTTATTACCCTGGATCTACATAATAAACACCGGTTTATTAGGAATGCGTGTGTACAGTATGTGTGTATGAATGAATGAGATGTGATTTAAATTTATTTCACTTGTCTTTTGGTCTATAAATAAAATGTTTATTACATTGTGTGGTTTACTTTTTATTATTGTTTTTGGTTAAGTTTTTATATTTAGAGTTGGTTCTGTTTGCCAGCTAATGGTGTCATATTAGCTAGAACAGATGACCAATCAGCACTGATGTTTTACAGAGCACTAAAACTACAAAAGTTGCATTTTGTTGCTAATTTTTATTAATTAAGTAATCAAATGTAATGTTTATTTACTGTTTATAGATGCACTTTGTGTTTAGGAATTTTTATGAAAATGTTCTAGTTACTACATTGATTCTAGTCAATATACTTCCTGTCCTGACACTGGAGACTCCTTCATAAGATATTCCATAGACATCTTTAAATAATGCATTATTATATTAATTAGATTATTAATATAAAATTACGTTTCAAATTTATTTAACTTTAGAACATGCACATTTTTAATGATTTTAATGATAATTTATGTTCAAACCCATTTAACTTTAATAAATATAATTTTAATTACCCAGTGTTTAGAGTTAAATAATGAAGTATTTACAATTAAGTGCTTCCAGATTGCTGCAACTAAAGGTAAATTCTTTGTATTTTTTGTATTATTAGTATTTTTTATTTCTCTCAGAATCAGTTCACTTTTGTAATTGTGTAGCACTTTTAACAATGGCCATTGTAAGAGAGCAGCTTTACATCTCATTGGGACGCTTGATGTATTGTCTAAATCTTAACGTTCTGAACTTATTTGATTCTGTTATAAGAAGAAAAAAAAACATTAATAATACTGGTGTAACTTTACGTATGAATGTGTGACATCATTAAGCAATGTTTATCATTGTTTGAATCTATAACTGTAATTCAAACCAGGAGTATTGCATGATGCTGTGTGGTCTGCTGTGGAGCAAGTGTGTGTAAACTGCTGTATTATTCAATAGCTGCAGTTTCAGTTGAAGAACTTTGATCCCAGTTAAATGTAAATGATTGACCATGATGACACTTAAGCACACACACATTGCCATTACAATATAAAACACACATGCACACACTCCATCCTTGTGAACCACTTTTTTTTTTTTTCAGTATGATACTATTTTCAGTATGAAAATATAACAAAATGTTCTGTTAAAATGTCTCCCTTCTCAGTCTGCCTCACCTGCTTGTCTAAACTGTGCACTGTACTGACTCATTTGTATGATTCTGATTATGGTGACTTTTTGCCTGAGCTGTTAAGTTTTGCCATAACAAACCTGAAAATCAAGTTTGGGGAATTAACGTTTAAGCATCACAGGATTTGGGTTAGAAGCTGAAGATTAAAAGTTAAATTTGGAAATTAGGATTTAATGCTTAGAGGTTAGAAGTTAAAGTTGGGAATGAAGAATTATGAGTTAGAGGTTAAACGTGATTGTTGGTGATAAAGGGTGTCGGGTTAGAGGACAGAAGTGAAGGTTGGGATGAATAATTACGAGTTCGAGATTAAAATCTAAAGTTGGGATTGAGAGTAATGAACTAAAGGTTAAAAGATGAGGTTGGAAATTATGATTTACTGATTAAAAGTTGGGTTGGGGGTTTGGAGTTAAAGGTTAGAGATGAAAAGATAAGGTTAGGGAAAAGATTTATGAGTTTAGAAGTTAAAATTGGCCATGAATTAATAGTTAAAAATGTTGGTATTGAGGTGCAAGATTGGGATTTAATGGCTATAGATTAAGAGTTAGGGTTGGGGATTTGTTCATAATGAAGCTTTAAGGGTTAGAAAGTAAAAAATGTGTGTTTAGATTAGGATTTATGGAATATAATTTAAAGGTTATGGTTAAAAAAAAAATCACATTTTAATGGAAAGGTTCCTCGAAGGGGAATAGGATAATTAGGATTTAGGGTTTTGAGATTTGAAAGGAGTTCATGTTAGGAATTAGATTTAAAGTTCTTAAAATTTAGACTGTGAGAATTCGGGACCAAGGTTAGAATTTGGAGGTTGTGGGTTTGGAAGCTAATGTTGCGGATTAAATTTGATGGTTCATTAGATGAAAGTTGGAGATTAGGGGTTAGTATTTAGGGGTTACAGTCAAGGATGAATATTTATGGTTTAGAAGTTATAAATTTAGGATTCTTGGTTTAGAAATTAGAACGTAATCTTGGGAATTATGTGTAAGTACTTAATGCCTGCATTAGAATCGATAGGTACAGTAGGTTTAATAATTAGTTTTAGTAGTAAGAGTTTTTAAAAAAATGTTTTAAGAGATTATGAGTTAAAGTTGGGGATTTAATGATAGGGATTGGTTAGTAGTTAAGGTTTAGGCAAGTTTGGGGGTTGATTTTTGTATTATGAAATAGGGATTTAGGGCTTACAGGTTTCTCAGTTGAAGCTAGAAAGTAGGCCTCAGGTATTTGGGAATTAAAGTTTATGGGTTATTTTTAGATATGTTGTGTCAGGACTTACAATTTAGAAGTTCAGGTCTGTTGTGATGGGGTAATCATTTCTCACACACATCTAGGCTTTCTGAACAAAATCCACTGCCGCGGTGTTTAGCTGCTCTGATTTGGGGGTCACTGACCTAAAGCCAATATTAACACAGTGACTTACATGACTCGAGACATAGAGAGAATCGGCCACTTCGTAACGCTCAGGAGAACAGGTAGGTTTAGCGCTCACACAGAAAAATGGTCAGAATATACACTGATTATACTGCGACTACTGTGTTGTATTAACTGTGAGTACTACTGTGATTTTTGTAATGTCTTTTGTCCGTGTGAAATTAAGGTTTAATAAAGAAATACTCACTGAATTCGAATTAATTTAAGTTTAAAAACTGCATTAGACATCTCTTAGTGTTAGCTTTTCCTATACGTTTTGTATTAGCAATGCATCTTTTTTTTTCTAGCCTGTCTCTGGTTCCTAAGTTAGTATAAGAGACTCTTTAAAAAAAAAATTAAAAACACCAGTGGATTCTGGTGACCAGAACATTTATAGTGGAACTTGAATTACTAAAAGCAAGACTAACATGTTAGCAATAAACTTTTTTGTGTTTTTGACACTTCAATAGCATTAATTTCATCCTTGGTCTAGATCTAGGAATTAGAGTTTATGGTTGTGGTTTTGGATTAAAATAATAGTTTGATAAAAAAAAAAGAAGAAGAAGAAGAACATGTATACAATTATCCATCTTTTATATACAATGGAAGTCCAACCCAGCATAAACCTTATCTGCAAATATCATCTTCAAGCAACTTTTATCAATTTGCTTTGCAAATTAGGTATCAGGGGTTAGGATTAATAAATAGAATTTTGAAATAGATACTGATAGGTTATAATTGGGGATTAGGAATTGTTTGGATTATGCATTTGGGATTAATGATTAAGAGGTTGAGAATTGATATTATAGTTGTGGATTAGAGTGAGAATGAGAAAAGGAAGAATTGAGATTATAGATAATTGTGTCAGGATTAGAGATTAGTAGCTGGAAGTTTAAAGAGTTATATTAAGAGATATTAACTAGTTGGTATTAGAGATTCATTGGGTTATGATGAGAGACTAGGGTTTGGGATTAGTGACTAAGAGGTTGTGATTAGACTAAGGGGTCGGGATTAAAGTTCAAAAATTTGCGATTAGAGATCCTCTGTTGTAGCATTAAGTGGAAAGGATGAACTTTCCAGTTTTCCAACAAATTAGTATCCAGATGTTAGAAATGGGACTTACTAAGTTTTGTTTTTTTGTTTGACCTAGCATCCGATTTCCATTTGTCTATTTCAGTTTCTGAATTTCTTTGGCGTGATGGCGGAGGTAATGGTGGAGGTGATGGGCCTGGTCCTGGCCATTCTCGGATGGTGCCTGGAGTCAAGCAGCACAAACTCAAATGTGTGGAGAATACACTCCACCAAAGAGTCAGTGATTAAGAGCAGCTCTACTTATGAAGGCCTGTGGAAGAGCTGCAGCTCCAACAACCTAGGGGTGCAATGCGTGACCCACCCGACCACGCTGGGGCTGCCTGGTGCGACGCCCACACACATTTACACACACGGTGTCACACTCACTCACACACGTACGTACACTAACGCACAAAAACACCAGTGATACTCGGAGACACACCCATCTGTCTACAAATATGTCCTACTGGGGGTAAAATGTAATTTCACACAGGCTGTCTGTCCTCAAGTGACATCATAGTGTATGATTAAGCTCCACCCTCCACAGCATGTGTCACTCTTCGAAATCATGTGATCACACTGATAAGGCAAGCTATAAACCTTTAGAGAACACCCACTTAATCGAAACCTAGATTGACTTCCTCATGCATCATCATCATCATCATCATCAACAACATCTTCATCATGTCAGGGTGTTGTCATGGTAACCGTGGGATAGTCCCAGGTTTATGAGGTTATGGCCCTCCTGTGTAAAGTCCTCTTAACACACCGTCTCTCACACACTCACAGAGAGAAGGCTGGTGGACTATTTGCACATTTTCACGATTTGCGTGTTGCGTGTTATTTAGACTGTATTGTTCTTTACGACAGTGCGAATTATCTGTTGGTACTTGTTCATAAGTATTTGTACGTGTGCTCTGTTGTATCGTCAGCTTTTGTATCGATTTTGTATAGATTTGTACTGGTGAACATCCAGGGCCTATTATAGCACTGTGCTGTTAGCTGTTCGTCCGTAGCATTTTTGGTGAATGTGCGTGTGCGATCATGTCGGTGGCGATGGAGTTACTGGGCTTCTTCTTGTGTGTGGGTGGCTGCCTGCTGAGTGCCGCTAGTTTAGCGAATAACTACTGGCGAGTTTCGTCGTTCTCTGGCTCCGTGATCATGTCCAGACGGCAGTATCAGAACCTGTGGCAGGCGTGTGCGCAGGACAGTACAGGCATCACCAACTGCAGAAGCTTTGAGTCCTTGCTTGCACTTGATGGTAACACACACACACACACACACACACACACACACAGATCCATACACTTAAGAAAGCTTATGAGTTTATGGTGCCACCCCTGCTCTCCAACTACAGTATATTACAATAATAATAATAATAATAATAATAATAATAATAATAATAATAATAATAATGTTCCTTTTATACAAGTTTATTTGTTTACTTATCTATACTACACTATCTATTAGCATTAAAGGAAAGGTGGCACTTAAGGGTGTTTAGGACCACTTTTGAATGTTGAATTTCTGTTTAAATAGCAAATTCAAATGCAAAAAAAAAAGAGAAAGAAAATTATTCAACATTCAAAAGTAGTCCTAAACACAAACACCACCCTTTCTTC